>MU678034.1:317282-331089 GCA_026770625.1 Nicotiana glauca
CAACAAAAACATTCCAAGATAACTATTATCACTTTGGAAATAACCAATATATAATTTATTATTTTTATCAATCTTACTCTTGCTATTTCGTTAAAGAAGTCAAAAGTGATTGGTAATGCTCACTTTTCATAGTAGCATTTAACAGTCAAGAAAGAAATAAGAAAAATTTAGTAAATTGTATCTTGTATTTAATGTCTTTTACGGAAATACTAAAACCTTAAACAACACCTGAAATGTAAAAGATGGAATAATAAAGATGATTTTTGCTTTAGAAAATATCTAATGTGATATATTGTCCACATTTGATAGTTTACTTCCCAGCAATTGATTCTTTTCAACCAAAAAAAAAAAATGAAAAAAGATAAGCGTTTGATTCTTTTCAAGAAAAAGAAGATAATTATGATTACCACAATCTCTACATAATAGAATCAACATAATCTTCTCCATCAATGCTAATAAGACAATGTACTATATAAGAATTCATCACGACTCACAAAAAGATAGGAAAGACGAACTCCATGAGAACATCAATAGTGATTTTTTAAATATTTCTCTATTTTGTGAACCATTCATTTGGAGATTTGATCGAAGATGTTTGCAAAAAGTCTGTTGATTATAAATTATGTGTCAACACTCTTACAGCGGATCCTGAAAGCTCTTTTGCTGATCAGAAAGGGTTGACACGTATTATGCTTCAATTGTCTATAGCTAAGTCCAAGAATATTTATAGTCAAGTCATAATTCTATTGAATCAAACCACAGAGCCTATTCTCAAACAAATCCTTCAGATTTGCCGGGATGATTATGGAAATGCTGTGTTTATGCTTACAAATTCGATTAAACATTTTGATACAATCGACTATTTTACAACGAAGATTGATGTAGCTGCTGCAGGGAATTGTTGCGTCACTTGTGATGAGTCATTCACTGAAAGAGATCCTAAATACAAGTCCCCTATAAAACCAACGAGTGATGATTTTTTTCATTTTCTTGATGTAACATTGAGTTTGTTAATACTTCTTTAAGATTTGTAGACCCGTTATCTTTTGTGCAGTCATGAAACAAAAAATTAGAAAAGTAAAACCAATTTTAGGTTACTATGTTTGAAATGTTGTAATTATTACTTATGGTTTATGCTATGAGTGAATATGATGTTATTAAGTTCAATTTACTCGTCTCTCTAAATCAAATTATTTCTACATTTAACTATTTTGTTGATCATTATATAGGTTATTTGGACGAATAGGACAATTTAGTGAGTTCCTTAAAATTTATCCCCGAAATTTGTGCAAAAATAGCCAAATTTTTAAGTTCTAACAGGCGCACCAATGTCACGCCTCGAATTCTCTCCGTAGGATGTCGTGATGACACATAATTTCTAACACTAGGTAAGTGTAACATACATGCATAATTTAACTAAGAAAAAAAAAACTTCAAATAACTCAACAACTATCATAAAAGAACTTCGCAACTCAACAGAACAAACTCCCAAAATTCGGTGATACCAAGTCACAAGCTCTACAAGAGTATACTGAACATTCCTATACAAGAGTATTTTTAAAAAGGCAAAATGAAATAGAAATAGGTAGAGGGTGACTCTGAGGCCTGCAAACGTCAGAAGGTATATCTTGAAATCTCCAAATCCAAGCTCGACTCACTGGTGCCTACGGTGGTAAAAAGTACCTGGATCTGCACAAAAAGATGCGTAGAAGCATAGCATGAGTATACCACAATGGTACCCAGTAAGTATCAAGACTAACCTCGATTGAGCAGTGACGAGGTCAGGAAAAGATTCTGCTGTAATAAATATGAAAATTGAACATATATATTGCAGTATGATAATGAAAAAACAAAGGAAATGACATATGGAATAAATATGACAATAATAGCTACGCAGAACTAAGGCAATTAAGACATCACAGAAGAAAAACATACACTAAGAATGCCAAGAAAAACATTGTAACCAAAAAACAAGAGTGGTAAATGAAAGGTATCAACAAGAATCACTACCGAGGTACCTCCGCCTAGTTTCATTTCACAAATCATGTCACAATATTTCTTTATACTGCCACGGGAGCCTTGCATTTTCTTTGGAAAATAATTTTCCCAAAATAGCTTCACGCGTTTTAGTCCACCTTATCACACTGGGTGGCTTCAAGCAGTTCTACTTCTAGCAACATGCGTATCAAGACCATCTTATCTCACTGCATGCGTTTCAACCCCATCTTTATAACACTGCACGCGTATCAATATAACAATGTATCACAAATTTGTACCTCAAGTGGCCAATATCACATATTGCCAAAGAAGTCAACAATAATTGTATTTCCAAAATAGATTGCCCAAGGCTCAACAATAATATGCATAAAAGTCTCAACAATAACAACCAAAAGTGAATAAGTCAACAAGAACTTTGCCTCTATGTGAATCACGACGTTTATGTCAATACCAAATTCTACAACAAGTTATTCTAAGAAATAACAACTTCTAGTAAAAAACTCCATGGTTAAATAATGAATAATGAATAGAGAGAACAATAACTTCAACTAAACATGTAAAGACATTTAGCGAGTAAGAGATAAGACAAGAATTAAAGACGTCAAGTAAAGCACGTGAAGATAGACTAATGATGATAAATATAACATATTATGGCAACTCAATTAAAGGAATGAAAGAATTCTACATAGCTAAAACCAGTCAACTACCACATTTAGCCCGTGTACACACTCGTCATCTAGCATACATGGCTTCTACATATCTCAATTAAACAAAACAAAACCAATCCTAAGGGGTAATTTTCTCACCCAAAGTTAGGTAAGACACTTACCTCAAAATATGCTAATTCAATTCACTAGTAAACCTTTTCCGTGATTTTCCAAGTCCGAGTGACTAGAATCTAGCCAAAACAACTTCGTACCATAAACACAAACTATAGGATGTTATTTCGAGCAATAAAGTTGCAATCTTTAAATAGAAACAAAAAGTCAACTCAAAATGTTAAACCCGAGCTAACACCTCAAAACCTGACCAAACATATAAAATTCAAATACCCATTCGATAACGAGTCCAACCAAACTGGAAGTACTCAAATCTGACTTTAAATGTCATTTCAAATTCCCAAAATTTAGTCTAAGAAGTTTCACAATTTTTTCTAAAAATTTTAAATTTAAATAACTAATTAAATGATGAAAATAACAATGGACGCATGTATAATAGCAAAATCCGAGTTACAATCGCTTACCCTCATGATTTACTTAATAAACCCTCACAAAATCGCCACAAATCGAGATCTCTAGGTCCAAACGATGAAAATGAGATGAAACCTTTGTCTCTAGCCTTCTCTGCCCAGCGATTTTCGCTTATGCAGGCTCACTGTCGCACCTTCGAAGCTGCACTACAAAAAAATCCCTCTCAGGTGTAGTTCCAACTAATGCAATGAAAGTCCACTTCTGGATACCAACTTTTCGCACTTACTATCCCTCTTCTATGGAGTCACGACGGTAATGTGGTTTTTCCCAAGCTCCCCATAGTTCCGTTTCTGCGGAAGAATCATAGCACCCGTGGATGTTCATCTACGCCCAGGTGTCTGCACTTGCAAAATCAGACCTGGGCTTCCCCTTTCTGCTTTTGCGGCTTCTTCACTTGCACCAGCGAATCTGCACCTGCGGCCAATCCAGTGCAGGTTCAATGACACCAGAACAACTGAAACTTCAACAACACCATCTAAAAATCATTTCGATTTCAATCCGATTCACACTCAGGGCCCTCAGGATCCCATTAGAATATACCAACAAGTTACAAAATATATAGCGGACCTACTCAAGGTGAAAAATCACATCAAGCAACATCGATTCTACGAATCGCAATCCAATTCAAGCCTATTAAAACTATGAACATCTAACTTCCAAAACCAATGCCAATTCAAATAAAAACAACTCTGATTGACCTCAAATTTTACAAAAAAGTCATAAATAACATGACAGATTCGACCTATCCCAACTTTCAGAATCATAATTCGACCCTGATATCAATAAAGACAACTCCCTGTCAATTTCTCAACCTCCCAACCTTCAACTTTCTGACTTTTGCCATCTCAATCTAAAATGGCCTACAGAATCCAAATCAATATCTTGACATGCTCCTAAGTCCAAAATCACCATATGGATATATTGGAACTGGCAAAACTCCATTACGGAGTCGTTTACATAAAAGTCAAACTACATTCAACTCTTTCAACTTAAACTTCCAAACTAGGGACTAAGTGTCTCATTTGACTCCGAAACTCACCCAAACCTATAGCTAAATACCCCGGTAAGTCACATAATAATAATTTAACATAGACGAAATAGTAAATAAGATAACGGGGTTAAAATATTCAAAAACACCGGCCAGATCGTTACATCTTTCCCCTATTAAAAGAAACATTTGTCCTCAAACGAGTATAGAGACATACCTAAAGTGGTGAAATGACGAGGATAACGACTACGTATATCATGTTTGGTCTCCCAAGTCGCCTCCTTGACTATTTGACCCCTCTACTAAACCTTCATTGAAGCAATGCTCTTTGACCTCAACTTTTGGACATGCCTGTGCAAAATGGCCACCGGCTCCTCAACATAAGACAAATCTGTGTCCTGTTGGATTGAGCTGAAATCTAACACATGGGATGGATCATCGTGGCCTTTCCAGAGCATTGAAACATGGAATATCAGATGAACTACAGCTAGACTAGGTGGCAATGCAAGCTTGTAGGCCACCTCACCAACCATCTCAGGAATCTTAAAAGGCTCGATATACCTAGGGATCAACTTTTACTTCTATCGGAACCACATAACACCCTTCATAGGTGAAACTCAAAGCTAAAAACGCTCTCCAACCATGAATATAATATTGTGAACCTTTCGATCCGCATAACTCTTCTGTCCAGATTGGCCTATACGAAGTTGATCCTGAATCAACTTTTCTTTTTCCAAAGCATCCTAAACCAAGTCAGTACCCAATAGCCTTGCCTCTCCCGGCTCAAACCAACCCACTGGAGACCGATACTGCCTCCCATATAAAGCCTCATACGGAGCTATCTGAATACTCGATTGGTAGTTGTTATTGTAGGCAAACTTTCTTAGTGGAGAGAACTGGTCCCAAGAACCCCTGAACTCCATGACATAGGCAGGAAGCATATCCTCCAGTATTTGAATAGTGCACTGAGATTGTCCGTCTATCCGAGGGTCGAATATTGTACTCAACTCGTACGCCTAACTCAAGCTGTGCAACTTTCCAGAACCGTAATGTAAATTGTGTACCCCAGTTAGAGATGATAGATACCATCACACCATGAAGTCAAAAAATCTCGCGAACATAGACCTAGGCCAGCTGCTATGAAGAATTAACAGTCAACACTGGAATGAAATGAGCCGACTTGGTCAACCTATCCACAATCAACCATACTGCGTTAAATGTGTTCTAAGTCTGTGAGACCTTAACAATATAATCCATGGTAACTCTCTCCCATTTCCACTCGAGGATCTTAAGCCTCTAAAGTAACCCACTCGGCCATTAATGCTCATACTTCACCTGTTGACAATTTAGACACCGAGCTACATGTTCCATTATGTCTTTCTTTCATCCTTCTCCACCAATAGTTCTTTCTTAAGTCTTGATACATCTTAGCGGCCCCCGAATGAAAAGAGTACCATGAACTATAGGCTTTTTGAAGAATAAACTCATGCAAACCATTCACATTGTGTCAAGCCCCAACCTTGGGAGGCATGATCGGCGCTCAATCAAGTGAACCCGACTGAGCAAGCCTTACCGAACACTTTCTACCCCAACTCAATATGAATGCTGAACTCATGCCTTTGATTAATTTGGACTATAATACACGGTGTATACCACATTACTGGTTCATTTCATATCATAAAAATTTAACTTTCATAAGCTAGCTTCATGGATTCTATTAGAGTTACGGCTTAAGGAGATCACAAGTTTAGGATTACAATATATACATATAGTGGACTCCCCGAAGCCCGTACATAACCCACACTAGTATCTTTGGAGCCTCTAAGGATAAAACAGATAAGCATGACTATGCCGGCAACAAGGCCCCGACTATACTTCAAAAGTGAAAAGCTGTAATAACAAAAGATACACCATATAGCCCCATGGAAGAATAAGGGGCTCACCGAGACTTCGAGTAGAAGAACGCTCCGCTACACACGGTCGGCACTGTCCGCTATGGAGCCACCTACAATTATAATACTAATGTAGCGCCCCCGGCAAAAAGGATGTCAGTACATTTGAATTGTACTGGTATGTATAACTGAATACCATTTTACTAGAAAGAACTATCAAATAGATACAAGCAATTAATACAGGCAAATCAAAGAAACAATTCATATAATTCTTCATACAATTTCCACAACACAGATTAGGGCAATTCTGTCACGTGTTCACCACTGTTCTCATTACCACCGCCATCTCGAGCAGTGTCCGGTCATGACCCGACCGGCTAGGTCACCTCATTGGAGGTATTACTCACAATCAATATTTTATTTCCCTTATCCGAAATCCAATATCGGCACATTACCACCATGTGTGCGACATGGTGTCCGATCACGACCCAACCGGCTAGCTCACCTCATTGGAGGCATTACTCAATTCTCATCCGTCAACACCTTCAAATATCTATCCCACACATATCAAGGATAATTCAACTTACAATTCACAGGTAAATGAGCACATAGCTAGCATGAATAGTTCTTTGTTTCAATGTCGACTTATAGCCCAAGTAATTCAACACATAATTATAGTTTTCATCATTCTCTAATTATCAAGATTTGTGCATTATTCACATTGAGGCACATCCTTCACGAATATGTATAGTTATATGCAATTCAATTAATGTGTAATGACAATCAATACTCTAGCCAATTTAACTCTTACCATACTTTCGTAATGACAACGGAGCTCAATTTCTAATAAAAAGGGGTTTTAGCCATACATGCCTCAATAAAGCTTTTCCTTACTCTTTTACAAATTTCTGGAACTCTTAGCACTTCGATCTATTGAGCAAGAATTTCAAATTAAATTGAGAATTAGAGACGAAACTGAAGTTCTAGCTTAGTTCGAGCATATCGTCAAACACTAAAGGTGCATTATGACCTTAGGCCCCTCTTTGTGAGGAATTTCTATCATTTTGTACCCCCAATTGCCTCCTTTTTAATTTTACTACTTTCCAATACTCTATGGTGGTATGCATGCAAGAGATTCATTCTCATACCTATGAATTACTTCCCTAATGGCCCCATATGGCTAAGTATACAAATATGAGCTAAGGTGATGGAGCCTTACCTCTTGGGATGAAGATTCAGGAGTTTTCACTTGATTAGTTTCAAGGATATAGCAAGATTCTAAGGAGAATTTGATGGGGGACACTTTCCACCTCTAAGACCCTCTTTCTCTATCTAAAAATCTCAGAAGATATGCTTAGAATTAGCCATAATGTAAAATGTATCGATAGGGAGGTCGGGTCAAAAATTAGAAAAATGGAGCCCCGAGTAAAATATGCGATCGCATCTGCGATCGCAGAATGAACATATGGTCTGCATAATGGACTGCAAAATGCCTCCCAAAAACCATACGTTCTGACTCAGTCTGCGGTAATAATGCGGCCCACATTCATGTTCTACGGTCGCAAAGTGCACCGCAGAACTAACACTTACAAAATTCAAAGGAGAAAATGCAACGATTATGCAGTCCGCATTTCGATTATACGACCGCATTTAGACCGCATAACTGATTTCAATTTAACCAACACTCTGACTCACTCTGCGGAAGATATGTGGTCCACATACCTGATTTGCGGCCGCATTCTGGACTACATTTCTTGCATTTTTCTGAAAACTTATTCTTGACTTTTTATGAATTTATAACACATGCTCCTAACTTGGCACCACGAAATCCGGGTTTTCGAGTAGGGATTTCACGGGGCCTTTCACATTGGGCACACATAACGAGCCCTAAATTAGTAACACACCGTCATCCCTAATAGTAACCTCCTTGGCATCACCGTGTTGAACTGTGTTCTTGATGACAAGCAAGTAGGGGTCCTCATATTGATGCTTTTTGATGCGAACACATAGAGATGACCGAGAAACCATGCAAGACAGAACTTGACTTGACTCTGAAATATCCAATCTAATAAACTAGTTGGACAAGGCCTAAACATCTAATGTTAATGGCCTCACCGCTGGCAGTAGATATGCTAAACTGCCCAAACTCTCAACCATTAGACTCAAGGCATTGGCAACTACATTGGCCTTCCCAAGTTAATATAGAATGGCGATATCATAGTCCTTAAGCAACTATAACTACCTCCGCTGCCGCAAGTTTAGATCCTTCTATTTGAACAGATCTTGTAGACTCTAGTGATCGGTATAGACCTCACAAGATAAACTATACAAATAGTGCTGCCAAATCTTCAAGGTAAGAACAATAGCTGCTAATTCCAAGTCGTAGACATGATAATTCTTCTCATACACCTTTAGCTGTTTAGAAGCGTAGGCAATCACTTTATCGGCTTGCATCAACATCGTGCCAAGGCCAACATGTGACACATCATAGTACACAGTGCAAGACCACAAACTCGTAGGCAATACAAACACTGGGTTGTAGTCAAATAAGTGTTGAGATTTTGAAAGCTCTCTTTACACTTCTCGATCTATCTACATGAAGCACCCTTGTGCGTAAATCTGGTAATAAGTTTTAGTAATAGATGAGAAACCCTCTACAAAATGATGGTAATACATTGCCAAACCAATAGAACTCTAGATCTTATTAGCTAATGCCAACTCTGCAATGCTTCAATCTTCTTCGGATCTCTCTTAGTCCCCTCACTCGAGGCTATATAACCCAACAATTTCAACCGAATCAAGCTAGAATTCACACATTGAAAACTTTGCATACATCTTCTTTCCCCTTAAGGTTTGGAGCACGATCCTCAAATGCTGCTTATGATCTTCCTGGCTCCGTGAGTACACCAAGATGTCGTTAATAAACACAACGACGAATGAATCAAGATATGAATGGAATACATTTTTTATCAAGTGCATCAATGCCGCTGGGGCATTGGTCAACCCAAATAACATCACTAGAAACCCTTAACAATCATAAAGAATCTTGAAAGCAGTCTTTGGAATATCCGAATCCTGACTCTTCAATTGATGATAGCCCCGCAAATTAATCTTTGAGAAAACTCTGGCACCCTGTAGGTGATCAAATAGATCATCAATGCATGGAAATGGATACCTATCCTTCACTATAACCTAGTTCAACTCTCGATAATCAATACGCATGCGTGTAGAGTCATCCTTCTTCTTTACAAACAAGACCAGAGCACCCTAAGGTGACATACTGAGCCGAATAAAACCCTTATCAAGAAACTCTTAAAACTGCTCATTTAACTCCTTCAACTTTGCTAGGTCTATATCATATAGTGGAATAGAAATAGGCAGTGTGCCCGGAAACAAGCTAATACCAAAATCAATATCCTTATCGGGCAGCATGCGCGAAAGATCTACCGAAAATATATATGGATAATCTTTTACTACTCAAACCAACTTACTTGTAGGAGTATCCCTACTGATAACTCTCGCAAAGGCTAGGTATGCATTACACCCCATCCCAACCATCCGTTGTACCTTAATGAAAGACATTACCCTACTAGGAACATAATCCACAGTACCCCTCAACTCCAACTACAACAAATATGGAATAGACAACATCACCGTCATGGCATGACAATCAAGTATAGCATGATAGGATGAAAACTAGTCCATGCCTAAAATAACATTAAAGCGAGAAACAATATATAAACTATGGTCTCAAAACCACCAAGAACAACTAAACATGACTAATACACGCGGTCAATAATAATGGAATCTCCCATATGCGTGTACACAAAGATAGTAGAACTCAAAGAATCACAGGATATACCCAAATACAGAGAAAAGTAAGATGATACATATGAATAAGTGGAGCCTGGAACAAATAAAATTGATGCATCTCTATGACAAATTGGAACAATACCTATGATAACTTAGTCTGATAAAACCGCCTCAGTCCTATATGTAAAAGCATAACATCTTGCCTAGCCTCCCCCTGAAGAGCGACCTCTACCTGCCTAACCTGCACCCTAGCTGGATGAATAGGTGGAGTGACAACTAGTGTGGTAACCACGACCTGAAAGTCTGGGGACTTTGTGGAATATATGGAGCCTGAGTAGTCTGTGGAGGTGCACCCCTTCTGAGTTTGGGTCAGTCCCTCCCCATATAACAAGTATCACCACACTTAAAACACGCTCTTGGAGGTCATGGCTGCAGAAATTGACTTGGGCCTGTCCAGCTAGAATGATTGCTAAAAGCACCCCATGTAGGAGGTGCACTAGACATTGGCGGTGCATAATGGGCAACCTCAGAATTAGGAGTAGCGGGAATACCACTAAAAGAGGAAGTTCTTAATAAACTGGATAACTCAATTAGCCTCTACTATGGTGGGCTGCAACTAGGGCACGGGTACCACTATATGTGCCAGAATCTCGAGGCCTCTAAGACTCCCTGTCCTCTCTCTCTCTCTCTCTCTCTCTCTCTTTCTCTCAGCCTCGCATACCCTCCAATCTTCGTGCGATTTCTACCACCTATTGGTATGAAGTATCAATATCCAACTCTCAAGCTTTGCTGAATCTAAAACCATAGTTGAGCCCCTCATTAAAGCAACATACTCGCTCTCTGACTATGAAAACTAAGGCAGGTACATGTCTGGTCAACTTACAGAACCTGACAACATACTCTGATATGATTATAGCACCCTGATGTAACTGCTCAAACTCAATTCTCCCTGCATCCCAAAGGCTTTGGGAATAGACTCTCTTAGGAACATTTCTAAAAACTGAACCCATGTGAGGGAAGCTGCCTCAGCGAGGCTACCCTTATCATGCACCTACCACCACTGGTATGCTTGTCCCGACAGCTGGAATGTAGTGAAAGTAACCCGCTCGTCTCCATTATACCCATACTAAGGAGAATAGCTGGAACTTTCTAGAAAGCCATGTGCATCCACTATATCCAGGCCACTGAAAGTATGAGGGTGGTACTTGTTCTAACTCTTGAGTCGGAGCTGATCCTCTTAAGACTCTATTGCCCTAACTTGCGGCATGACTTGGAACACCAGATGCACTGGTATGAACTCTAAGAAAATGTCAACATGGCTTGATGCTATAAGATATGAGCTACAGAACTTAATGATCCTCCCACAGCTGGGTCTGTTTTTGGTGTAAGTGGAATCAACCTCGCCTGAGCTAGAGTACCAAACATGCTCAAGAACTGGGCGAGAGTCTCCTAAAGTGCAGGGGTTATAACAGGCACCACAAGTTCTTTCTCTTTAGCTGGAGCTACTAATGGCTCCTCTTTCGCATCTCAGGCAGGTGCTCAAGATGCACCACGTGCCCATCCTCAACCTCTAACCCGGCCCCGGCCCTAGCCTCTCACGGTTCTAGTAGGGCATGGTTGTCTAATCGTCGGATTCAGTGGTGTGTGTCCTCACCATCTGTGAGTGAATAGAAAGGCAAAGATTCATAACAAATTTGCACAATAAGGAATCAAAGAATTGATGCCATTCCTAACATATCCATAGCCTCTTGAAGATAAGTACAGACATCTTCGTACCAATCTACGAGACTCTACTAAAACCTCTTGTGACTCGTAATACCTATGAACCTACAGCTCTTGTGATGACTTGACCCGTCGTCACGTGAGTTACCGCCCTGTTTCCCCCATATTATGTTTCTCTATGCTTCATTATCGATATTTGATGTGATCGAGTAGAATTAGATTGGTTTTAGATGGAAATGAGACACTTAGTCTCTTAAAGGAAAGCTTGTTTTGGAAAAAAAAATCAACCGAAAGTTGACTTGTGAGTTAGAGGGCTCAAAATTGATTTCTGATGATTCAGTTAGTTCCAGGGGATGATTTGAGGCTTAGGAGTGTGATCGGAAGTAATTTTTGAGGTTCGGCATAGAAGTTAGCCTGTTTTGGAGAAGTTAGCATTTTGGCGATATCAGGTTGGTAGGTGAGATTTTGATCCGAGGGTCGGAATGGAATTCCAAGAGTTGCAGTAGCTCCATTAGGTGATTTGGGATGTGTGCGCAAAATTTCAGTTAATTCGGAGGTGTTTAGGTCGGGTTTTTGATCGAATGCGAGTTTCGGAAGTTTGGTTGAACTTAGGCTTGAATTCATTGTGAATTGGTGATATTTGTGTTGTTGGATGTGTTTTTATGATTGGAGTGAGTTCGTATGATGTTTAAGGATGGGTTGGCACTTTTAGTTGAGGTCCCGGGGGCCTCGGGGTGTTTTCGGGTGGTCAATGGACCAATTTTGGCCTTTGGGAGTTGCAGAAAATAGCTGAAGTGTTGCAGAGATTTTTGCTCTATGCGATCGCATAGGGACCATTGCGATCGCATAGGAGGTTCTGTTAGGGGTTCTGATTTTTGCTCTATGCGATCGCATAAGAGGGTGTGCGATCGCATAGGTTGGGAGGATGTGCTCTGCGATCGCAGGGGCAGTTATGCGATCGCATAAGAGGATTTTTGGAGGCTGGATTTTTGTGCTATGCGATCGCAATAATGTGGTCGCATAGGTTTATTTTGCACTTGGGCAGAATATTTTAAGGTCATTTCATCCGCGAACCAAGTTTATTTTCCACCATTGTTAAGCGACCTTGGGAGCTTTTGATGTGATTTTTAGAGGGTTTTGACTAGCAATCGATTGAAGGTAAGTCCTATGGCCTAGAAGCATCATCTAATTGTGATTTCAGCACCTAAATTCATGGAAATTGATTAAAAAGGGAAGAACTATGTATTGGATTTTTGAATGAGAAATTGGGATTTGAGGGAGCATTTGGACTCCGATTTTGGTAAACTTTACATGTATAGACTCGTGTCGAGATAAGGAACATTTTGGTGCAAAAATTTCTGACTTTCAAGAAGTGGGCCCGGGGCTCGGGTTTTTCAAATTTCGTGAATTTTGATATTTTTCGATTCTTTTCGATTAGATTATATTCCCTTAGCCTATTGTAATGTATTCGTTGTGGTTTTGGCCAGATTCGATGCGCGAGGAGGTCGATTCACGAGGAAAGGGCATTGCAAGATAGTCTTTGGCCGGCTAGAGGTGAGTAATTGATGTAAATGCTGCTTTGAGGGTTTGAAACCCCGGACTTTCACATCGTAACACTATATTGAGGCATGACACGCATTATATGACGAGTGCGGGGTCGTTTGCTGATGGGGATTGTGACTTGGTCCATCCCGAGTGCTATATCCACTATATTTTGCAATTGAGACGCATAAATTATTACTGTGAATTGGGCTTATTGCCATATTTGGGGCCTTGTGCCAACCTGTAGAATCCTTAGGTGATCTGCATTACTTTTCCTCACTTGTTTGCATAAATTATACTCTCAGTCATGTTTTCAACTATTAAAAAAAATATAAGGACTGTATTTTAATCATGAATATAAATTGAAAAGGATATGACGGCTGAGATCCCTATAGTATGCCATGCCCGAGTGGCTGTGAACTTATTCGACTGAGATGGGTAGAGGACCTGATAGTGAGGATGTTTTCTTTGATATGGATCAGGCTGCACACCGCAGCAATGATGTACTGATATTGAGGCCGAGAGCCTATTGTGAGCACGTGATTTTTACCCCAAGTAAAAGAATTCCAAAATCAAAATAAATAATTTTTGTTACAATAATT
>MU678035.1:0-19886 GCA_026770625.1 Nicotiana glauca
TCAAACTACCTCATTTAATTTGAAACGGAGGTATTAAGTACACAATTATGAAACATGGTAAGTAAACAATGAGTATAGATATAGGCAAATAACACAGTCTACAATTGAACAGTGAACATAATGTCCTCAAATACTAGATACCTCTCAAATGGAAGACGTAATGGTAAACACCAAATAATCGGTCACAACTCAAGTTAGGAAAACTAAAGTACACGGACTGATTATAAAGTATTTTGCACGATTCTGTAAAGGCAAGCAACCCGATCCCATAATAGTATTTCATAAAACTGTCGAGGCGAACGATCTGATCCCACACGATTGTTTTGTAGAACTTCCAAGGAAAACTACTCGATCCCATAAGAGTGTGTTGTAATATCCTGTCGAGGCGAATGACCCAATCCCATAAGAGTGTTTTAAAATATCCTATCGAGGCAAACAACCCGATCCCGTAAGAGTGTTATATAATATTTTGTCAAGGCGAATAGTCCAATCCCATAAGAGTGTGTTACAATATCCTGCCAAGGCGAATGGCCCGATGAAGATGAGGGTGAAATAATTGACCGAGCTGCTTGGGAGGAGAATTTCGTGAGTACAAAGGCATTCTGGGCTTATGAGAAAATCCTGAATTCCAAGAAATACATTCCAGAAAAACCAATCAACATTGGAACACTCAAGAAAAATTATCCAGACCTTCTGAAATCACTCTGAAAGATTCAACAATGGGGGACCTATCTCGGAGGGCTACGACAAAGCCAACCTCACTATTGTTAGAAAGCTCTATCCCAATTGGCGTCATTCGCGGGAAATCATTGTGAGAGTATGAGGTTTGGATATCGATGTCTCAACTGAGGCTCTAAATAGGTTCTTAGGGGTGCTACACACGCCAACGGATATGTATGAATCTATATACAAATAGACTGATCATTCACTTATTTAGTTTGTCCTATGTCCTACCAGGAAAGTTGCAAAATGGAAGCATGGAAGTATTGATTACCATTCTTTGGCCAAGGAGCTCATCAGCGCACAAAGTTTATATGCAATCACCTGATGCCATGCCAACACAAAACTCATGTCCGTCAATACCGAGCATTAGTGTTATATGCTTTACAGGGGGAGGGGGTGGGGTAGAGGGAGGGAGGATCCCAGTCAACTTAGGATCCATCATGCATGACCAAATGCAGAGCACCAAGATGAACTACAAGTGGAGGTTGTTCTATACAAATAACATATCGACTTACTTGACAAAGATGGGTATACTATGGGATAAGGAGAATGATGACATTAAGGCTAAAGCTCCAGAACCATATGATTTTATGTCCAGGAGCCAAACAATGGGAGAACTTCTAAATGAGCTGATTTGAGTCAAACTAGTGCAGATCTGAGCCAAGTCCAGACTGATCAAGATATGATGATGAGGGAGTTATCACTTCTGTCATGCTTTGGTCCAACGTAAAAATATAAATATTTCATAGTTGCTTGTGCCATCCACTACTAGACCATCTACTTCTGCTCCTCATATGGTCCCAGGGTCTATATCCACCATTCCCACTGAGACCAATGTGCCACATTCTACAGATATAACTTTACTTGGAGTTGATAAGGCTGTGACCAGGCCCCATAGTGGTGAGAGTGTTATTGTTATGCCAGTGGAGGACATGATAGATGTCATGGATGCTTCTAACACTCATTCGATTGTTGCTACTACTTCTACCACGGATGTTTCCACTAGTGCAGGCTTGACTTCCCAGAAAACTACATATTATGCTCCTCCACAGGCCACAGAAGAGCCTTCCGTATCAACTTGAGGGAGTTTCTTATCAGCCCACTCTACTTTATTTGTGTGCATTGGGGACAATAGATGATTCAAAGTTTGGGGTGTGTATTATTCATTTTTTTGTGTATAAGTGTACATAACTATTACTATCTATGTTGTTATTGACATTTTTGGGATTGTAATATTTCACCAAATTAATGGCTTATAGTAGTTAGTAATTTTAGTATATGAGTAGTAGCTCTAAGTCTCTGGTATTATCTATTTGTAATGGGCAATTTTATAATACTTGGTAGTTTCAACTTATGTAAAAAGAAAAGAAAAGAAAAGAAAATATAGAAAATAGTGGGCTTTTCCTGACGACGGACTACCTAGACAATTCTTTCGAGGGATCATGGTCCATGGAAAAATATAAAACGATTTTTATTTTATTCTTGGAATTAGTGTTAGTATTAGGAAATTTTGTTCGATCTACTATAGGTTGATTTTTCCTTGCGCGAGGACGAACAAAAGTTTAAGTGTGCGGGGGTGATGTTGGGCATATTTCTATATATATTAATGTTACTTTACCCATGTTTTAACCACTTTTTTGTGTTATTTGGTGTTGAAGACGCCCAAATATAATGACCCGATCATTCATTTTAAATATTGTAGACCTGTTCCCCCATTTATCACTTCTTCTATGTTCATTTGTGATTATGTGACTTGCCGGGGTGGTTGGTTTGGTTCCGAGATGTTTCAGAGTGGATTGGGACACTTGGTCCCAAGGTTGGAAGCTTAAGTTGAAAGAGTTGACAGTAGTTTGACTTTTTATAGACAACTCTAAAATGGAGTTTTGATGGTTCTGATAGCTTCGTATAGTGATTTTGGACTTCATCATATGTCCATAATTGGATTCGGAGGCCCGTAGGTAGTTTTAGCTTGAATTGGCGAAAGTTGGAATGTTGAAAGTTTGAAAGGTTGAGAGGTTTGACTGAGAGTTAACTTTGTTGATATCGGGCTTTGGTTCTGAGAGTTGTAAAAGGCTCATTGTGTCATTTATGACTTGTGTGAAAAATTTGAGGTTAATCGGAATTGGTTTGGTAGGTTTTGGATTGGTTTTAGAAGTTGAAAATTCATTAGTTTCGTTAAGCTTTAATTGGTGTGTGATTCATGTTTTTGATGTTGTTTGATGTAATTTGACACTTCGACTAAGCTTGTATCATAGTTTAGGACCTGTTGGTATGTTTGATTGGGGTCCCGGGAGCTTCGGTTGTGATTCAGATGGTTGGCAGATCATGGTTGCACTTTGGAGAAATGCTGAGATTTCAGGCATCTGATGCATTCGCACCTGCGGTGGGATTGGGCACTGATGGTACCGTATGTGCGGCATCATGGTCGCAGGTGCGAAATGAAGTGGAGTCTATGAGGACCACATATGGGTGGGTTTGTTTGTTGAAGCGAAAGCGCTTCTGCAATAAGAGGACTGCAGGTGCGGAGTGAGATGGCTTGGCCTTTGTCACAGATGCGTAAGGCTATCCGCAAGTATGGATGCATCTGGGCGGGCGAGGGATTGCAGAATCGGTCTCACAGGTGCGTGAATTTGGCCGCATATACGGCTGGTCGGGAGTTAAGTTTTTTCCGTAGATGCGTACGTATGATCGCAGAAGCAGTTCCACAAAAGCAAGGTATTGGACCGCAGGTGCGGTTTTCATGGACAGAACATAAATGTCGAAGGGTTTGGCATCTTTCTCATTTTGGACTTGTGGAGCTCGGCTAGGGGCAATGTTATAGAGAGATTTCGCCATAATTTAGGAGGTAAGGAGCTTTTGATCTCTTTTGTCCATAAATATTGAATACCCATTGATTTTTACACCTAAATTATATTTGTTTGAGGTGGAATTTAGGGGATTTTTGGTCTATATTGGAGAGTATGATTTGGGGATTTGTGGGTCGATTTGTGGTCGGAACAAGATGATTTTGGTATAGTTGGACTCGTAATTGAATGGATATTCAGATTTTATTAATTTTGTCAAGTTCTGAGGCGCGAGCCCGGGGTTGAGTTTTTGGATTGACTGTTTGATTTTTGTTAAAAATCTTAGCTTTATCATATGGAATCAATTCCTATATCTTGTATTGATGACATTAAGTTGGTTGTAACTAGATTCGAGTCGTTTGGAGGCCGGTTCATAGGGCAAGGGTTGTTGGAGAATTGAGTTCCGCACTTTGAGGTATATAGCGCTTCTAACTTGGAACTAAGGGTATTTATCCCTAGAAAACATATTATTCGTATTGTTTTGGGATGATGCACATTCTAGGTGACGGGCGTGCACCGTGGTAATCATGATCCGGTTGATTCTTTTGGACTGTGTTGTTATCAAATCTTGTTTCTATCCGTGAAATCCTTGCTTGTTAGAGCAATTAAACTGTAATTCATGTTATAAATCATGTTTAGACTATGTGCTTATTCTATTGAGTCCTAGTAAGGTTATTTCTACTGTTTTGGGTTATCTGATTTGCCTGCAATTATGTCCTTGGTCATGATCCTTCATTTACATATCATATCTCAGTCTCTATTATCATTTAGTGTTATATCGTATGTTGTTATTATTTGGGGCCAGTAGCACGAGATTGTGAGCCCTTGAGACTTGAGAGATGGATGACTGAGGTGGGCTTGAGTGCCGGGTTGTGAGTCTTATTGTGGATCGGACTACACATCGCAACAAGCCTTATTGACTTATTCATTTATGGTGGATTGGGTTGCATGCCGCAGTAGGCCTTATAGGCATTATATTAGCGCTTGAGCAGGATTTGTCCCTCGGAGTCTGACACACTAGTAGTAAGCATAGGCTCAAAGATATATACACATGCTTTAGTGAGAGGCATTGACGCCAGGTACCCGTACAGTGCTGAGTGATTGTGTATGTGACGAGTGTGCATTAAGATAGACATATTGATTACTTTGAGAGTGTGAGTACTTGGGAATATCATGGTGCAGCCTTACATTTGACATGTAGGCATAGAGATATATTATTCCTCAGGCTAGCTATACTTGACATGTTTTTATTTGTGTTGGTATTTAAATTGTGAAATTGGAAGCATGTCTAAATTTTCGTATCATGCACGAGTGGAATATGGAAGTCTTTCTGAGTTATTTACTGTCATTGTCATTATCTTACATGTTTTGTAATTATATTGTTCTGACTATATCATTTTGACTTGTCACTTATTTATGCCCAAGGTTAGTCCGGTTACTTATTGAGTACATTTGGTCAGTTTTGCTCATACTACACTCTTCACTTTCTATGCAGATCTAGGTACATCTGGATGCGGCGATTGCTAGATTGGTGCTAGTACCTGCTCGGAGACTCTGAGGTAGCTGCTATGATGCCTGCAGATCTTGAATTCATCCTCGTGAAAGTCAACTCAACTTTCTCAACCAATCCAAACTCAAATAACAACACATATATCCCACTAATAGAAAAGAAAGCCTCCACACAACATCATAAGGATCATACCTCCATAGACCATCTCGCAGGAGATACCCACCTGCTTAGTCCTAAATTGGCATCTTTCTATACCCTTTGCAGCCACAATTACTACGCAATCACTTAATCTTCCTGAGTGTGAAGTCACCAACAAGACATGAGAATAATATTCATTCCACAATTAAACAACATGAAATATCCTTCAACACACTTATAACTCGAGACTATACGTCAAATGAAGACAAAAATCATGCACCCAATAGCCATTTTTACATCTCAAGAATTTTTTTCCGTCACATTCAAACCATATGCACACATCCTGCAGTTATATCATACTCATCATATAGCCATCCAACCACAAATTCCACTCACAGGGATAGTACTAGACATATAAGTCCAAAAGCACATGCTCACACAATTGAAATCATCGTGCTCTAGATATAGTCAAACCCGACCTCAAGTCCTCCAGACCGGCCTATCAACACCACACGAAAGAAAGCACTCGCACCTCATTCATAGAATCACAAGCCATCGATGCACAACTGATACCGAGCGCTCACATACGCATACGTGTGAGTGACAGGTATTCGAGCGATACACTTCAAGCTAAATCAATGTCGCACGATAAAGAAAGAAAGATGGGAAGTTTATCCTAAATGCCTTGTATCCTCTTGAAGATAGTTATGGACATCCTCATACCAATCCCCAAGAATATACTAACCACTTGCTCATGACTCATAGAACCTATGAACCTAGGGCTCTAATACCAACTTGTCACGACCCAAATTCCAGCTAGTAGTGGTGGAACCTAACCCAACCCTCTAGGTAAGCCAAATTAACAATAATCCAATTCAATTGAGATTTACTGAGAACAATAATGATAATATATTTAAACTTTTATACAAAAGAATTTCCAAGGATTGGTAATACAAGTCATGATCCACTAAGACTTAGTTTTTTACAAAACTGAATTGAAATAAATACATGATTTGGTTGAAATATAAGTGAACATAATATGAATCTAAAGCTACCATGGACAAGTGATAGCCATAACTAGAATGCATGTACATCTTCAATGTGAACCCTCGCTATTCACAGTAGCATCAACACAAGGATCTACACGCAAGGTGCAGAAGTGTAGTATGAGTACAACCGACCCCATGTACTCAATAATATCCTAACTAACCTCGGTGAGATAAAGAAAGCAGGAACTATAGATGATACTCACTAATACATGTGTAGTTCATAATTTCAACAAGTATAGAACAGATATATGATCAAATCATGAAAACTCTGGCAAAACCACTTTGATGCTCACAATTATTTATTTTAAAGTGTTCTTCTCAGTCAACAATCCAGCATATAAGGAAGATATGCAAGTAAACCAGGTAAACCTTCAAGGAAATTGCAAGTAAAGACGTAATGCAATAACCAAATATTAGTTCGTTGCGGCGCACAACCTGATCCAATAACGGTAACCAGCTCTCCCAGAGCTCGAATCAACTAATAACCCTTCAATCCACATGTACACAATCAAGAGCGAAACATGAGAGGGTGACCCTAGAGGGATGGATCCGTATCTACACGCTGCACGGACAACTCACGTATTAGTAATATCAATCGCATGAATAACTCACACATTACACGGACAACTCATGTGCTATAATATCAATATCTAGATCCGCACGGACAACTCATTTTCTAATAATATCAATCTGCATAGACAACTCACTGCTAATATCACAATCCATTCGTCATGGTCACAAGCATAACAATAGAATCTACCCGGTGTGATCACAGGCATATCAACACAATCCGCCCGACGTGGTCACATGCATATCAAAACAATCCTCCCAGTGTGGTCACAGACATCCAGTCCAAATCGTATCACATGGAAGCAAGTATACAATAACACATATATATGATGGATAAATATAAGATTTCATGCTCCTAGACTGGTATAATTACATGCTAAAGTGTAGGCATATGCAATGTGTGCTATCATAGCTCAAATTGATAATCTATCACATGAATAGTAATTACCAAGTTTATTCAGGAAATTAGCCTCTTTGTAACCTCAAACATGGCTTAAATATTTCACAACAATGATACAAGTATAAGAAATATTATAGCTTAAAGCTTAACAGTAAACTCTAGGCATATCATAGCCTAAGTACTACTCCGAACATGGATAAATACCTCGGTGATCGCACATGAGTTCAAACCCCACACATATGCGCACCCATAGCATGTAGCTATCACAAATAATTAAGGCAACTAGTGCCTCAACCAAGTTTAAATAGGATTCTTACCTCAAACAAGCCAAATCCAATACCGAACAAGCCAAACAATACTCTAGAAATGCTATCCTGCACATACCGATCTCCGAACGGTTTGAAACTAGCCAAAAGAAACTCAAGAAAATCAAATAATACCAAAGGAAACAAACCAAATAAATTAAGGCCGAATCTTTAATCAAAGGTCCAAAGTCAGCCAAAAAGTCAAACTCACCCCGCACCTCGGAACCCGACAAAACTCACAAAATCCCTTATCCCATTCAATTACTAGTCCGACCATACTTGTTTCATTAAAACCCGACTCTAAATTGATGTTCAAAATTCAAAATTGATAAAGTTTTAGACATAACCCCCAAATTCCTCTTTGAAATTCATAATCCAAATGACAAAAATAAACATAGATTCATGAAATATAATCGAAACCGATTAGCGAACACATACCCCAATCCATGTGGTGAAAATCGCCTCAAAAATCGCCCAAATGTAAAGTCTCCAACTCAAAATATGCCAAAATAACCAAACTTTGATATTAGATGAGTCCGCCTAGAACTTCCCCATTTGGCAACAAAATGCCGCATTTGCTAGCTAAAACATCGTATATGCAAATTTAGCTTAAAGATCCATGATTGCACCTTTGGACCGCCTTCCGCGCCTCCGACTCCGCAGAAGGGTACTCCTAGCTCACGTCCATTCTCGCAGAAGTGTTCCATACTCCGCTGAACCGCTTTCGCATTTGCGCTTATTCCTCCGCAGAAGCGGAACTAACCAAGACACCTCTGATTCGCAAAAGCGAGAATTTCATCGCATAAGCGCGCCCGCACATGCGCCCAATTATGTGCATGTGCGATGAACTAGCACCAGATCTGCCAATGTGACCAAATAAGCCAAAATTCGTCCGAAACGCACTCGACACCCTGCCCAAACATGCCAACAAGTCCCGTAACATAACTCGGACCTAATCGAGTCCTCAAATCACACATAACAACATTAAAACGACGAATCATACCTCAAATCAAATCAACTCGGAATGAACTCATATTTTGCACACAGGTCCTAAATAAGCCAACGAAGCTATTCTAATTCCCGAAACCATAATCCGGACCTGTTATCATCAAAGTCAACTCCCTATCACACTTATCAACATTCCAAACCTTCAAATTTCTAACATTTGCCAATTAGTGCCGAAACCTTCTAGAAATATGTAAATGCAAATTCGGGCATACACCCAAATCCAAAATCACCATCCGAACCTAGCCGAACCATCAAAACTCCTATTCAGGATCAAATTCAAAATTCTTTCCTACTATGTAGAACTTTTACTTTCTGTTTGTGCATCCCATGGAGATGAATGAATCCCTTATACAAATTTTGGCTGGCTTGCTATGGCCTTTTTATCTTTTGGGGTTTTTCCTCTTCTTGAGCAAAATCACCTAGTTGATTCAAGAATGTACTAATTGATATGTAGCTGGCGCAATTAATTGTGATAAAGTGAATATTTGGCAATTAAGTTTATTCCAATTTTTTTGCGGTAATAAATGTCCCTCCAGATGTGTAAACAAATACGTATCTTCCAAATCAATTAGAAAATTATCATATGTGTATCTATAATTCTATATAACCATGACCATCAAAACACAGCTCTTTTCAAACTAGCTTTGCTACCATATTTTTGTATCTTGTTTGCATATTTGGATCCAAATGTGTTGGAAGAAGGTAAAGCTTGCCTTTATCACTAATGAATCAGCAAGAAATGCAACATTCAAGAAAAGGAAGAAGGGTCTTATGAAGAAAGTGAGTGAACTTTGTACCCTTTGTGGAATTGATGCTTGTGCTATTATTTATAGCCCTTATGATCAAGACCAACCTGAGGTATGGCCAAGCACCATTGGAGCTTAACGCGTGCTCGCGGAATTCAAGATGATGCCCGAGATGGAGCAGTGCAAGAAAATGATGAATCAAGAGAGCTTCATCAAGCAAAGAATAGTAAAAGCAAGTGAACAACTGAAGAAGCAACAAAAGGAGAATAGAAAGAAGGAGGTGACTGAAGTTATGTACCAGTGCTTAGCTTAAATGATCTTGGCTGGTTGATTGATCAAAACTTGAAAGAGATTTGTAAGAGGATTGAGGCTTTAAAAAAAGTGGCTTCTGCTTCTTATTCACAGTTGGGTATACATGCCATGAAAATTCCACAAAAACAACCGTTGACTGATTGGATGAATAATCCAAGTGATTATCAGCATATCAGTTTTGTAAATAATGAAGATGAGATGAATATGATGCAATGTGATGATAATCAAAGTACGATATGGTCCACTGGTTTCTTTCCTTGAGATTTTCGCTCTTCATCTGATGTTAAGCATTCTGAAGCTTCTTTCTTGGTTCATCTTCAATTTTATCCTCGTACTATATTTCTATATGTTTTCCTCTTAGTTTTCTTGGTTATGGTGTCACTCTTGTTAATCTTTGTACTCCTATTTGCTTACGAGGTGTATTACATTTCCCCGTTTTTAATATCGAACTTATAATTTCTCTTATTGGTTTTGGATTGGGTTGGGCAATATACATTTTTTTCTTCTTTAGGCATTCGGTATATGAAACCAAAATCTCTAATTGAAAGTGAAAAAATATGGATACCCAACCATTATACTGAACTTGTTGGTGGTCGATATACTTTAACGTGATATAAAATACACTCATTATCAAGCCTAAGCTTTCTTCAAATATACACACAATATTATCGCCAACCTTTTTTTGTTGCTAATTATTGATAGTTTTCATCAAACACTTTCTATATATGATTACCCTTTCATACTTTTCTCTTCCTGAAACCATGTTGCTACCCACGATGCAGGTTGTATACGGCAGAATCGGAGGGTCGGATTTCCCGTCATTAAGGTATTTTGGAAAATTACCTTGAAGCCTCAAGACTGCAAAGTTGCGCTCGAGTATTCTTCCTCGGAGCTCATCGACACCTGGCCCGAAGAGAAAATCGGTTGATGCTAGAGTAAAAATAGGAGTTCCCAAGACGCGGCTAAGTATGACAAAGCCTAACCGGGCTACTCTAAAACCTAATCGGGGTGTCACATCTAGCTTTCCCATCTCCATACCTTTACAACTAATGTATGTCTTACCATATAAGGTTCCCCTCTCTCTATATAAAGGGGGATCTTTACTATTCTATACAGGACTGATGTTGCTCCAACTACTCTACATGAAATATATGTTAACTCTTTCTATCTCTTTTCTCTCTAATACACTCTCTCGATACTGTTGCTTTATTTTATTATCTTAATACTTGTTCTTTATTTATTGCTTATCATTGGCTATAAAGAGCCTCTTTAATATTATTGCATCTGTTGGCCCTTCCCCGACTGCCTCTGATAGCTCGAGCCCGAGCTCAGGAATCGACCTCGCGACCCTAAATCAACTAGCTCGAGGCCCCGAACGGCTATCTTTTGATTCGATTACGACTCCATTTTTCCTTGCATATCGTCCTTAAACTTCATATACGTAGCATCAACTGCTCTACAACTAGCATAAAAATAGATCACGTATTTTTAGAGTCTCATCAACAAATTTAATTATTATTACCATTTGTACGGTAAACAGTTTGGAGCCCACCGTGTGGCTAAAAATAATAGAGATTATTTTCTTTCTAGTTTCGTTCCACAACGCAAGTTATCTTTCACACTTTTTCTTGTCCAAGATCTTCGATATCAGGTCAAAATGTCTGGCCCAAGGAACAGATTTGAGAACAACAACCTCGAAAACCACGGAGAAAACGGCATGGCTGTTCTAATTGTCGGTGCGCCACCATAGAACCCTGATAATGCACCTGGACCAATTCCAGTGGACGCGGGTTCGCAAGACGCACAACAGGTCGACGAAACCTCACACACCGACAAGAGCATACAACAGGACGACCAATAGGAAGCCCAAAAACCCCAGTCCGGGAAGAAAGGGAAGTTAGCCTTCATATTATTTTTGAAATGTTGCAGGCACAAGAGCTAGCTATCACTCAGCTGCAAAGCCACCCAAAAACTCCCAGCACCGTAGCACCAGTAACAACTTCCCCGGCTGAACAGGTACCGGAGAGATTGAGAAATAATGGGTGGATAGCCGACCGTGCTATCGTAAAAATGCTCGAGGATCTTACCAGAAATATTGATTTGAGAGAGAAAATGATAGCAGCCAACGATAAGAAGGTCGAAACTTACAACTCCAGGGTCGACCAAATCCCCGGGCGCGCTCCCGGTCCTGAAAGGAGTAGACCTGAGAAAGTTTGTGCAGCGGCCGTTCTCGGAGGAAGCGACTCCAAAACCCATTCCAAAGAAGTTCAAAATGCCGAAACTCCCGAAATACAATGTGACCTCAGACCCCAACGAACACGTTACCACCTACATGTGCGCAGTGAAGGGCAACGACATAAACAATGACGAAATTGAGTCCGTCTTACTGAAGAAGTTCGGGGAAATGCTCTTGAAGGGTGCCATGATGTGGTACCATAATCTAGCTCCTAACTCCATAGACTCATTTGACATTCTAGCAGACCCCTTCATAAAGGCACACGCCGGTACCATCAAAGTAGCAACGAGAAAGTCTGATGTATTCAAGATCATGCAAGGAGAACAAAATGCCGAGAGAGTTCGTATCGTGCTTTCAAATGGAACGAATGGAAACATTTGTTATCAATGGAGAATTTCTTTTGATCTTAATTCAGGTGAATCGAGACCATAAACTAAGTTGGACTCGGCTACATGAATCATCTGCACACATTCTACTGTATTCGGGTCCAAGACACTTCTTGCTTAAAAAGAATCTGTCACCAAAGGCTGTATCATTCTGTGCAAGCAGTTAGCCTACCAAACCCCTTTAATAAAACGTAAAGCTATTTTGAATGCCAAATTAAAGAATGAACATCACATGTCAAAATATTTAAAGCATAAGTTACTGGCTATTTAGAATTAAGCATCTTGCCACTAATTATGACTCAAAGCAGCAAAGAGTATAAAATCATTCAAACAAATGGTTAAGGTAAAGAACTGGCACCAATAACCTTTTTTAGTAAAAGAAAACAAATACAAACAGTATTAGCAGTGCTTTATAGATGGACCAGGTTAATCTTATCAGGATAGATATCATCCATGAATCCAAAAAGTACCGCTTTGAGTCCAATGTTCACTTGAAACAACGAGATTTATACTACAGTTTCATCTTTAATGGACAACCAAGACCCAAACAGCATAATAAAGATAAATATAATGCAATCATGGCTAAAGTAGCAAAGAGTCTATTATTTGAAGATGGAAATATCATTCCTAGAATAGGAATAATGCTTGGCAAATGTGTTTCTTGCTGGAACTAAAGGAAGAATTAAGCACTCGTGTACAACTCTGAAGGGCATCGAATGAAACAGTCTCTGCCTGTATACCGCAAAACATTCTAACAGTGGCTCCTGTCAATTAGTTAAACAATAGCAGTTTTTTCTCTTGCGTTATACTTTCTACATATGACATGTCTAGAGCTTAACTACCTAAAACACATTTATTCAGGTTTTAACTTCCAGCTGCTTAGTTGATTTAGCTAAGTGAGTATTTTGCAAGGTAAATGACACTTACATTCACATCCGGAACTTCATTAGTCAAATCAGGACTCATAAAAACTTACAATGCTCATACCACATTATACTTCAACACTAGTCTGATTAACAATATAGCCAAAAAAAAACTAAATATGACAGGTAATGATCTCCGCATACTTAAATGATAAAAAAATCAATCAACTACGAGCAATCCCAAACTAGTTGGAGTTATACATATATACATACATTCGCTCTATTCGGGCCCACTCCGTTCCAGTAATTGATAACAAAATCTGAAAATCTGCTTACTCTACATATCTACATGATAACTCAAGATCTTAGCCAAGAAAAGACCTTTACAGCTATAGCAATAGTACGTACCATTCATGAGATCAAATTAACACATCAAATTTAAATAAACAGAGAAGTGCAGCAGACCAAAGGACAACGCAGGACCATGATTCTTCTGATTTAGATTCTCAAGCAAATGGGACAGGTTTTAGTTTCATAGTTCGAATTCATTCTGTTGATCTAACTTTTTTATTTCCCCTGTTATGGTGCATGAGTCATGATTCTTAAACTTAAAATACACATCGAAACACATAATTCGATAACTCAAATAGATTATTAAATCACTAGGCATACCTGAAAACCTTCTGAAGAAAAATATTCCTTTACTAACCACTCCCATTCTTTCTTGTCTACTCCGTTTGGAATATTCTTAAGAACCTGTTGGATTGGCTTATCTTTCACATATTTTTCATGCAAGTGTCCTCTCTATTTGTTCCATAACTATTTTATCCATGCAAAGATATGATCATGATGATCATTCATGTCAACACTCTCAAATTTATCCTACAATAATCAAAATATGGGTTTAGTTAATGAATTAGTTCAGTTTTAGTAACTACTCATAATCGTGTGATAGGATCAACTCTCCAATAGTTATACATAAATTAACATATAATATAGTTTCAATTGTTTCTCTACAGCAAGTAACAGTTGAATCAGTAACATTCTCCAAAAATTATATAGAAAAGCACAAGCATGAAGGATGAGAGCATGATATGGGATATTGTACTATTGCATCCCCTCATTATCTCTCTAATTTCCTCCACATGTGCAGCTACTTCCCAAGGTGCAGTCCATGTACCTTAAATTTAACATAAGACATAAGCAAATATACACCATTACAATGCAAATAGTCAAGATTATCACAACCTAGGATAGTATCTCTTCTTCCATGTTAAAAGTGCAATAAACAAGCAAGCTAAGCTGTCATCTTGAGGAATGGTATTCACTTTGGGAGGTGTGATGAACAAAATAATTTCAGCTCCATAATGTGAAAGCATCAGTCATCAGAGCTATAATCGCTGGATTCTTGAAACATCTCTAGAGCATCACAGCAGAATGATTCCTTGTCTTTGAAAAAAAGACAGCTCCCATCGGAGTTCCATTTCAGATCAATTACATCAAATTGAGGCAATGGAACATTTATGCAGTAGGCACCTGAAGGTGTCCACATGTATAAGTGGTAGCTTTCAGTACATAAAACCAAACATGGACCTTATGTATGCACTTCTTACTCAGACAAGCAATGTGTTTCTAAATAGGGGTAAAAACAGACAAGCAACTGAATTTGTTTCTAAATAGGGGGAAAAAAGCAATGTGTTTCTAAATAAATTGGGCATCCAGTTCTCTAATGAGGAGTTATTATCGCATGACGTTCAAGTAGTCTAGCTAAATTAATTGACGATTTAAACTATTCAACTAAAGGCACAAATAGGAACACATGTATTCAACTAAATGATATGCATATCACTATTCCCTTGCATAGAGAGGTCAACAGTTACTGTGCTAGAACTAAATGATATGCATATCCTGTAGGAAAAGCTTTCTGATTTTTCAGTGGTAAGGACTATGAGATTCTTTCCATTGTGCTGATTGAATTTTGGACCACATAATTGACTGTAGTTCTCTCACGTGAATCTTACAGGCGACTCATAAAGTTTAGACATTTTCAATTTTAGGATCAAGTAATAAGAGAGTTCACTGAAGAGATGTCAGAGAAGAAAGATCAAGATCAAGTGATAAAAGAATCAGAAAATCCTAAGTCTCCATTAGAATCAGAAAACAAGCCTAAAACTCCTCCTATTGATGGCTGTATAAATATTTTGCTTACCTCAATAGCTGCCACATGTGATTCAGCTTTTCTTCCTTAATATTATTCCATGATGATACTCCCAACGGACACATATTACGGTCATGAACGATTCTTCCCAAGTGTCTCGAAAACAGTTGAACATAATACTGCGATGCACACTGCTTGTTACGATCAGTTGAACACAATTGGTTCAACTCTAAGGTCTCACTTTCTAGTCGACTCGGCTCCTATGTTTTCAGATAAAACATTGCAATATACAATAAGATGACACTAATCTAGACAAAAGATTATCAATTAACTTGTAATTAAAGATGTTCTTTTCTAAAACATTCATACATGGTTTCTTATAGCCTGCTCCGATATTGAAATAAGTACTTACAATAAAGAAAATCGTAAATAGTATACTTTACGACACAATTAATTTGAATAGGAATTGCAATTCTTACATCAAAATAAATTATTTTTCCTGTGAACATAGACTCTATAGCAAAATTGAACTTTGCTTCAGAAGAACAGATTAATAAGAACAATTAAAGAAAGTATTAATAACTTCTTGTCAACCTACTGAATTTTCTTATCTTATCAACATAGAGTCTTTATCATCCAAAACAGTCGCGTGCAACTAAAAGACTGCTTCTTTCTAGATGCTATTATTTTTCAGGTATGCTAAAATACATATGACAGTATACACGTTGTTCCATCACATATGACAGTATCTTTTCAGATGTAAATAAACATTGCAATAAGATAGTATACATGCTAGTCCCTGTTTTGGTTCGGTAAATCTCTCACTGAATACATAAATTTAATATGCCACAAACTTGAATACACTTCAGAAATTAAATTATCCAATTAGGAACCCAACTCAAATACCAAAGTACGAAACCTTATACAGACAGACGGTAGCGGGTACCCAATAATCTTTTCACTGATTATACAAAATAAAAAATACTATAGTACTAAACCTTACCAGTTTTTTGATGTTAGAGAAGTAGTAATTTAGTAGAAGAAGAATAACAACAGATAAACGATGAACATTAGGGAAGAATAACAGAGAAGATGGATATTAGGGTAGAACAACAGATAAGCGAAGAACAACAGAGAAGAAAAAGAGCAGAGGAGGCATACCTTGGATTAATCTCAAAGGCGAGATGGATATTAGTGCAGAAATTCACAATATGAGTTTTGAGAAAACGCAGATAAGCGATGTGGGATCTAGAGCTAGGCGGAGTATTAGGGAAAATCTATGCACGCTTGTTTTGGAGAATACAGAGAGTTTTAGTTTTTAGACTTTTGTCTCAATAAATTAGCTTTGGCGCCTGTTTTTTAGAAAATAATAGTTTTCTAATATTTTGGTATAACTTTTGGCAGCACTTTCTCACCTCAAGGCCCCTCAATTATAATTTGAGACCAGTTATTAATTTTTTTAGGGACCAGATTTAATATCTTAGCAATAAAATAAATTATTAGGGACCGCAATATAATCTCGTCCCAAAAAATATATTTTTTGCGACGGGATTATTAACTCGTCCCTAAAAGTTGTCTTAGAGAAGGTGCTATACCTACAAAAAAAAAAAACGTCCAGTCCCCTTCCCCACCAAACCAAAAACGACCCCCTCCCTCCAAACTAAAAAACACCAAACAACTCCCCAGTTTTAAAGAAGAAAAGTTCGAGTGGAGCTCACCGGTCCCATAAAAATTATAGATTCTTGGTCCCACATCCTAGCTAAGGCGTTATCTCATAGTGGGTAGCTCGTTCCGGCTCCAAATCACCAAATCTTCAAGATTTTAAAAAATTAAAATCGAAAATGTAGTGCTCATATTTATAATGTAGTGCCCTTTAGTGTAGTATCTTTGTAGTTATTGTAATTAATCATTTTAGCATCTGTTAAACCAAAAATATCTAAGCTGATAGTTCAAACACAAAACTCTCTCGAATTCTACTCAACAAACGTAAGAAAATGACATGAGAAAACATAAATATATATCTGCAAAACTAAGTATTGTTAGATAATTAAATAATTAATTATTTAATTTTGTTTTAGTCAAAAATAGGTGGGTAACAAATAAACATATCAATAATAAACTAACATATAAAATATAACAGACCAGTTGAGTGATAAATTGGAGAAATTTTCTCATCATGAACACAAGAACATTGGATCCCTTTTGTGCTACTGGACCTCAAACATCGAGTCTAGAGCCAAAATATGGTTTATTTGGACTCAAACTAAGCATTGTTTTATGACTATTTAATAATTAAATTTTGTATAGTTATGAAACTTAATTATTTAATTTTATTATAATAAAAAATAGGCGAGTAACAAACAAACATATAAAATAATAAACTAACATATAAAATATAATATAGAAAATGTATAAACATAATTAACAATATAGTGACAATATAGAATAAGTTTTACCACTAAAGGTATTACTATATATTTAAAGATGTTAAGCAATGAAAAAAAAATACTTTAATTAATATTGTTCGATTTACAGTAGTCGTCATGGAGGTTCTGCCAATGCCGCATCCCGGACATACCTCGCTAGAGCTACTGTTGCTACATACCGAGCATAGATCTTCGTACATATGGGAGGGGCAGTTATTGGCTTAGACTTTCCGTGCTAGATGAGTAGACGATATGTGGGACTTTCTTAGGGCCCACCACCTCCGTCCCCGTATAGTTAGACGCCTTCAGGATATGGGTTTCTATAGGATTATTGAGATCGACCGATTGCAGTTGGATTGGTAGTTGATCACGGCTTTGATTGAGCAGTGGCGACCAGAGACACACACGTTTTATTTACCCATTGGTGATGCCACTATCATGCTTCAACACGTGGATGTTCTGTATGGGTTGTCGGTTGATGGTCATCCTGTAGCTTTACCGCATGCTATGAGAGATTAGATGGGAGTGCAATACTTGGAGATGTTGCAGCGGCCCACTGGTTTCCAGCCAGCGGATGATGCTACATTGATTGGGGCTAGTCGTCTGCACTTGACGCCCGTCTGGATACATCTAGAAGCGATACATGCGGAAATTATGGAGATGACTCTGCTACCATCATCTCACGACACTCTTTTATGCTTTACATTCGCACCGACCTGCTTAGGCGCGCTTTATCAGGAAGAAGCATGCCCTTTGACAACATCGTTGCTCTAGATTCATCCCGCATTATTGTTCGAATTTCGTCAATATCCCTTATGAGGGTATGCGCATCCGACATACTTGGAAAATGATCAAGGTAGGGGATATCACTTGAATGAAATGGCACGTGGGACTCGTACACTCTTGGTCTAATGGGAGGTGGAGCATGCTCCCTCGTCAAATCAGGTTCAGCATTCTATTCCTCCTCATCAGGGAAGGGTGTGTCATCTCCAGACTCATCGGTATTGTTTTCATAGTCACTATTCTCTTCCTGACTCTGCGCATCTGCCAGAACCCGATTAAATATGTCATCTTCGGGCAATTGAGTAAGAATAGGACCTTCAACTTGCTCGTTTTCACTGCACAACCAATAAAATAATGAGTTACTAAATTTTAATCCAAACTTTACATATAGCTTTATTAATTCACGTATATATCATAATGTGTTGATATCCCATGATGGACACTATCCTGTTGATGATGACTCCCGAATGGACCACCATGATCTCACACACCAAAACTAGACATATTTTAAGTGGGCATTAGTTCATAACTTGTAAAATCATATCTGGCTGGTATCCCCTGTGGATATATGATTGTTAATACAAATTCAATACATAAAAATATACATCTTAACAAAAAGAAAAATTGATGTTTACCACTCGGATTGTGGATCACGTAAACTAGGAGACAAATTATTTTCTCGCTCCTCATTCGCCTGTGGAGATAAATTTAGATCATGCCAAACTCTTATAGCCGGAACTTGTTAGGCTAAAACTGCTCCAAAATAACCACCTGAAAATTGAGGGATATCCCTACTTTGCCCAACCTCATTATTGCGAACGTCTTCAACCTTGACGTACATTTTCAATAGTTTTGTCATAAGAAATTCCCGGTATTCATCCAGAGTCCTCAAAAAATCTCTCAGAGTTTCATCGTCTTCAATGTTAAATGCAATATTACAAATAACCCCTTTCGGAGTCACATAATACATATATCTTTCGGTTACTTTTAATATTCACCGAACGTTCGCTCACACTCATTATTTTTACATAACAACGATAACAATGTATCGTACTCCATTGTAAGTGGCAACTTAACATGACACTGTGCAGATAACTATAGCTTAATAAGTTATTCGCAATCACAACCTCACTCTCCCCCACCCCTCCCCCTCCCCCAATATAGTGAAACCCTAATTCTCCTTTCTTCAGACATTATGACAAAATGCAAAATAACTTAACGAAGAAATATTTCAGTGACTTGAAGATATTTATGAATGGATTTTTACAAAATCCTTAACCTCTTTAAATAAGGCAAAAACCAGTCCCGGGGTACAATTATTTGAGGTATAGTGCCTTAGCTAAAGGCGCTATATTTAACTCGGCAAACGGCCGTTAAGGTATAGCGCCTTTAGCTAAGGCTTTATATATATTTTGGTCACCAATTTTTTT
>MU678035.1:20167-49172 GCA_026770625.1 Nicotiana glauca
CGGGGTACAATTATTTGAGGTATTGTGCCTTAGCTAAAGGCACTATATTTAACTCGGCAAACGGCCGTTAAGGTATAGCGCCTTTAGCTAAGGCTTTATATATATTTTGGTCACCAATTTTTTTTTTCTAGCCATTTTAGTTTTTTGAGTCCAAAAGAACCATATTTTGGTTCCGGACTGTTTGAATCCCTCATCTAATGACCTGACTCTCATGAGTCTCAATCAAGCAAGAAAAAAAAGTCCTTTTAGCTACGATAATGAGCATAGATCTCCTCCCTCTGCTCCTTACGCAATAGATCACTTAGAATAGACCGAATCAAAGCCGTTAAGCATTATGTAATTATCCTAGACACCATGTCATGGCCCTTTTATCAAGTTCACGTTGTGCAAGATTTCGTTAACCATTGGGCAAGATTTATTCACTTTTTAACTTCGGTCAGCTTTGTTTCAAGTGTATTTTTATCCCAACTAACTTAGTGTTATTTCTTAATGGGTGTAGGACCTTAAGATCACGGTAAATAGTCCTTTTTGTTTATTAGGGAATGATTTTGTAGATAAATATGTGTGTTGGCAGCTTTGAGACTTGTGGATACCCTTGAGGTTTTTTTGAGGATCGGACTTGCCCTTTTTGTTCTACTTTGAACGAAAGCTTGACATTTTTAAATGATGAAATTCTTTGTTTGAGTTTCCTCCTTCCTATTCTTCTTCTTTTACTTCGAGTTTATTCCGTTACTTCTATATAGTTTTCCATCATTTGCGACATTGAGCATCCTAGGTCGCCTACAGCTTAATGCTGTAGAAGCATTGGAAATAACTAGAAATTAAAGTTGTTCCTGTTTCGACTACCATCAGCAGTGATATATATTTCTCGAGCAACCGTACAACTTAAGTAAAACAATGTTATTTTTAGGGTACGAGCATTTGGTTAGAGAATTGTTTATAACTTTAAGAACTCTTACTGCATGACTTATACTGGTTTCTTAGCGAGAAGTATACAAGAAGCGGAAAATTGTTGGACTCACCAACAAAGGAATTGCTCCAAGTCGAACTTCAATTCTCTTGGAAACGAAGTTAGGTTTCACGAACTAAAGGCCTTCTTATTCAGTGTTCTTTTGTGGAGAACAGATTCTCAAAATTGCAGAGAAGAGTAGCGTTCATCTCTCATCGATCCAAAACCAAATTAAATATCCAACAAAAAGAAAAAACTGATTTTTCGAGTTCCAGAAATAAGAGTCCAGACTAGAACCTTCATAAAAGATGATGACGGCAAAGTTTTGATGGGGGATGAGCTGATTAAGAGGAGATGGCAGACCTACTTTCATAAACTTTTGAATGATGAAGGGGATCAGGATATTGTACTAGGTGATTTGCAAAATGCCGATAGACCACATGAGATAAGTGATTGTAGGGACTTTGAGGTCGATGAGGTCATGGAGGCAATGCGTAAGATGAGGAGGGGGCAGAGCTACCCGACCAGACGAAATTCCGGTTGAACTTTGGAGGTGTGTGGGCAGAGCAGGCTTGGAATGGCTTACTGGGTTGGTTAATGTTATATTCAAGACTAGTGGATGCCTGAAGAGTGGAGGTGGAGTACAATGGTTCCGCTGTATAAGAACAAAGGTGATATCCAGAGCTGTAACAACTATATGGGTATCAAATTACTGAGTCATACCATGAAAGTCTGGGAGAGAGTGGTAGAAATGAGAGTGCGAAGGACGATGTCTATTTCAGACAACCTGTTCGGGTTCATGCCAGGACGACCTACCATAGAATCTATCCACCTTATTAGGAGGAAGGTGGAACAATACAGGGATAAGAAGAAGGAGCTCCACATGGTGTTTGTCGATCTAGAGAAAGCGTATGACATGGTTCCTAGGGAGGTCTTATGGAGATGCTTAGAGGTTAAAGGGGTCCCAATTGCCTATAGTAGGGTGATTAAATACATGTATGATGGAGCTAAGACTCGGGTTAGGACAGTAGGAGGCGACTCCGAGCATTTTTCGGTTGTTACGGGGTTTCACCAAGGTTCTGCGTTCGGCCCTTTCCTATTTGCCCTGGTGATGGATGCCATAATGCATAGTATTCAAGGGGAGGTGCCATGGTGTATGCTATTTGCTGATGATATAGTCCTAATTGATGAGACAAGACGCAGCGTCAACGAGAGGCTAGAGGTTTGGAGACAAGACCTTGAGTCTAAAGGTTTCAGGTTTATCAGGACGAAGACGGAATATCTCGAGTGCAAGTTTGGGCCCGAGTCGACGGACGCAGGAGTGGAAGTGAGTCTTGACTCCCAAGCCATCCCTCAGAAGGGTAGTTTCAATTACCTTGGGTCAGTTATTCAGGGGACCGGAGAGATCGACGAGGATGTCACACACCTTATAGGGGTGGGGTGGATGAAGTGCAGGTTAGCAACGAGAGTCCTGTGTGACAAGAAAGTGCCACTGTTACTAAACGGTAAGTTTTATCGAGCAGTGGTTAGAACGGCCATATTGTATGGGACCGAGTGTTGGCCGGTTAAGAACTCACACATCCAGAAGATGCAAGTAGCCACTACCAGAAAATAGGCCTATGGGAACAGTTATTTTGGCAACGGTTCCCAAACCGTTACCATAGATCTGATATAGGAACGGTTGAAACCGTTACAATAGAATTTCGGTGCTATCAGCACATTATTGACATCAAACCATTGCAAATGTAACAAAACCGTTGCCATAAAGTTTTGTTTCGTAACAGATGTGTAAACCGTCCCAATAGACATGTATAGGGCAATGGTTTTGGGAAAAAAAATTCTATGGTAACGGTTTGTCATTCCACCTCATTTTTTCGCTGAAATTTTACTGGCCCGCGCCAAGCTAATTGTAAGTGACCTGTATTTTATATTTTTTTAAACTAATTTTATACAAAAACCCCTCCCCCATCGATACACACCCAAAACTACTCGGCCCAGTATGACAATACACCCAAAATCATCTCTTTTCTTAGATCTCAATAGCAATCCCAAGAACCCAAATCCTTGTTCCCAGATCTCACCAATTTTACATCAAAAGCTGCTGCTTAAATGCAGTCTCTTTAGGAAATTTTCTCTGTTTTCTTGATCTGGGGTGGCTTGTTTTCTTGACATATACTTAATCAAGGTAGATTTTTGCACCAATTTTGGTAAGTTCTTGGATTTACTGCAATTGGGTAGTGTTCAGTTTTTTCAGATAAGTTGATTGATTCTTGGACTATCAATGTTTTACTACTGCAAATTATGTTTATTCAATCTCAATTGGTTCGTGTAGAAATACTATGAAATCTGCGTTTGATTGTTTATGTGAATGGCCTGATTTATTTGCTTGACCAAAATTTGATATCCTCGAGCTTGTCCCATTTCTTTTTTGGGTTTTTAATAACTACTAGATTTTATATTGAAATTTAAAAGAAAAATATAATAGCATCACAGACCTGTATACTTTCTTTAGAAAATTTCTCCGATTATTTTCTTCAAAAGAAAGATGACCATTACATTCTTTGTGCATCTACAGCAATGTGCAGAGTGTCAACCATGTTATTTTTTGCTGCATTGAGAATGTCCTCTTGATCCTGCTGTGAAGGAGGTAGTGGAGAAGATGGAGATGATGAGAAGAAATATAAATAATGTAATTGTTTTGGACGAGATACTATAGCCAATGCAGCTACCGCCGTTGGTCCTGCTGTTGTTAATATTTCTGTTTCAAGGGGCTTTCACGGGTTGAGCGCTGGAAGGAGTATAGGATCAGGAACTATAATAGATGCTGACGGCACTATTTTTACTTGTGCTCATGTGGTCGATTTTCAAGGCTTGAGTATTTCATCAAAAGGAAAGGTCAGTGTGCTGTAAAGTGTTATTGCTAACATTTGTGAGGACAAAGTGTCATTCCTGTCATGTTACTGCGATGTTGTTACATTCAATCAATTCTGTCCTATTGTGCTTATGTTAGAGATGGTTGCATTATGTTGGTGGTTAACTTTCTGATTCATGAGAATGAGAATGAGGTTCTCTCTCATATGTTCATCAAATAGACTTCGATATAGGTTACACCTGTTGCTTTTTGATCCAAAGTGTGCATGGAACTTTGTATTATTGCTTCACACTTCTTCACATTAAAATACTTTTACATTCTTGTTACTTATTCTAATCCTGCTTCCTAGGACTAAGAATAGGTGTGCAAGCAGGGGTGTATCCGTCCCCGGATGAGAATGTTGGAGAGTAATCATTGTGGATATTAGTTTATATAACATTTTATGGGAGGAAAAAGCTTATTATATATAGTTTATATGGCTGCGCAGAAGAAATGGTCAAGAAATAGTCATTTGGTACTAATGTTTGTCATTGTGTAAGACTGATGACATATTGGTTAGTTTTCTAAATTCCTTGAATTTCTGATGTTACCATATATATTATTTTAGGCTCTAATTAAGACACTTCAAATTGATGGCAATTTTTGTGTGGAGGACCGAGGCTTAAAGACTCATCATGGACAAGTGAGTTATTCTAACTGTTGTTTGTATTTGTTATCCTATGATCAGTAAGTAGTATTTTTCTTTAGAGTATTAGTTTTTATTTTGTTATGTTGAGGAAATTCATGGTATATACTCTTGCTTTTTCCAGATGGTTTATGTTTTATCAGTTTATAACATGAAAGAGAAGTATGATCAAATCACGGTGCGCGATCTTCTGTCTCTTATCTCTTCTCTTTCCCCAAAAAATTTGTGTAACTACTTAAGACGTGTATTCTCAAGTTTTCAGATGCATTCTTTTTTTACTGCTTAGACTAGAATTGCCTTAATATTTTTTTCTTATGGTTATGGACTATAATTGGCTGACTACTCTGAGTTTCTGTGTTGTGGGAGAAAATTTACTCCTAGTATGTGTACTCTATACTACAAGTTCTTTGCAAGGTACAATCACAAGCTTTTTCTGAGAAGAAATGGCTTACATCTAAAAGCAGATGTTAACTTCCACATTAACACTTTGTTGTCTTAAGATGCTCACGTGCTTGTTATAGTGTATAGGGTCTTGCCTTAAAAGCAATGGTCAATGTCCAATTAGTATGCTTTTGATTTATTTGCAGGAGGATACATATTTCTTTTTTCACCATCATCAAAGGTTGAACTTGGCTGCATTCGACATGGATTAGCCATTTGATGAATTTTCTGTTTGAATTTAGGTTTTGAAAAATGAGTTGTGAGATGATTTGCCTTTTGTGAGGCATCCCATGTTCCAATGTTTTTAGTTTCAGTCTGACTTGAAGTAATAAATTTATGCACGCAAATGGTTTCATCAGCTGTTACCTTTTCTCATTATTAGCACTTTCAAGTTTCAACAACTGAAGTATGTACGTTTTGTTTTCGCTTCAAGCAAAGCGACTGCTGCAGCATCTGAATGTGGATATCAGTGGCTATAATCTATTAAGATAAGCAGTGTTACAGTCATAGTTATTCAAATTAAGTAGCTCTCGATATATTCAACATGACCTGAAAGCTCTATTTGTGGATATCAATTCCTTTTTTCTTGGCTTTATAGACTCTTTTTTGTAAATGTTCCACTTTTCTCTTTATCTCTGCCTTTTATGTCTGCAATTTTTGTGACTGTTGATTTTGTCTTTTGGATATGTGCATTATGATCTTTTTACCAATATGCAATATGCATATTGCTGATTGCTATGTTTGCACTAGATGCGCACATGTTTGGCCATGTTTTCTTTCTGTATTCTGCTTGATGACACTGAACAGCTGCTCCATTTTCTGCATCGTTATTCTTCCATATGGCCATTTGAACAGCACATTCTCGTCCGAGAACTGGGGAGTGTGTTCAACTTTTGAACTTGGTCATCCTTTACTTCATGCTTATTGTTGCTGATTGCTATATTTGCTCCAGATGCGCACATGTTTGGCCATGTTTGCACCAGATGCGCATAGAGACAGTAACTTTTGCCTTCCCTCAGAATATGTGAAATTCGAATATTGCATTCCTCCATCAGCATTTTAATTGAAAACTTTCTGTGTGTGTATTGTGTGTGCGTGTGTTTGAATTGCGCTTAAGGTAGTTTGGCAGAGAAGAGACTTATATAGAAACTATAAAACTTGAAAACTTTCAGGTGAAGCTTTTTGAAGATTAGGTTCAGAGGCATCAGTTCTCTTCTTTGCTAACCTATATTGTGTTTGCTTTTCCGAATCTGAAAAATATTTGAATAGAGAATAGGCCAGTAGATGTTCCGAAATCTCACTTTAAGGATCTTCTTAACTATTGGAACTCTGATCCTCATAAGGTAATTACATCCAGAATCTCTTGTCTAGTCTTTGGCGAGTCAATCTAGTCTTCGGTGAGTCAGTCACACTTAGGAACTATTATGGCTTCTTGCCATAGCTTTTTTAGTCCCAGTTCAGTCAGTCACATTGTCACCCACCCCTTGGTAGTAGTTGCCCTGTCTTACTGGTATCATTTTATAGTCCAACCATTTCAATTTGAGGCATTATAAGCAGCTAGCTTATATATTATATAGAAAAACGAACAAGCAATCATCATTCTTGGAGTTATGGAGTTATAATAGAGGAAAAAGTACATAAAAGCAGCAGATACTGGCATAAGAGATCTCAAACTAAGAGAAACTCAGAAACTCAAACATCAATCAGATTGCTACTTGGATTTGTAGCTTTAGTCAAGTGTAAGCTAGCTTGTCCTTATCAGTACTAGGGATAATCAGGGTTTCTAGATTATGATGTGTCATTGAGTCTGTATTCTGTTGATCCTTGATGACCAGATGTCTATGGGTTCTATAAGTGACTTGGTATTCGGCTATATTGCATCGTTAGGAATAAGACTTTCGGAATCTTAGTAGACATATACCATTTTGAGAATACTGTCACTTTCGAAGAAATGAAACCAAGTTTGACGTGATGAATTATGGTGTACTTGTATATTCTCTCTTTATATAAGTGTGCGCTCAAACAATGGTCATTGATCAACTGAAAGAACGGTTTAAATAGTTGATGTTTCGTGTTGGTTTTGTAATTATATTTGCGATTCTTATTATGAATTATTCTTTACTTTGCCATCATAGCTTGATAGTTTGAAAGTCTTGGTCTTTGGTAATAATATCATAGTGTTATAATGTTGCATATAGTTGTTGAGATGAATAAGTTGGATTGATAAAAGAAGAACGAAAACAGTTAAATGCTTGAGTATTCTTAGACCGGATTCTGTTGAAGGGTAATAACTTTATTTATCTTCTTTTGTAGGTGGAGTAGATCAAGAAATGGATGATGAAGACGATGAAGAACTAGACCTTACTTGAAATGAATTTTATATTATTATAGATGAATGCTCTAGAAATCTTTTGTATTGAAAAAAATAATCGTTCCAACAAAGAAAGGGAAAACCGTTGCGATAGACTTATCTATTGTCACGGCGATGCAAACTGTTGCAAGAACCGTTTCAGTAGACCTACGGGTACGCCGGCTGATGTGAGTTTGTAAACCGTTCCAATATCCCTATGGCAACGGTTTTGCTGTCTGTTGGAATAGTTTTCAAACCGTTATCGTAGACCAATTTTTCAGTAGTGAGCAGAGATGAGGATGTTTACGTGGATGTGTGGGCATACAAGGATGGATAAGATTAGGACTGAAATTATTCGAGAGAGGGTGGGTATGGCGCCCATGGAGGACAAGATACGGGAAGCAAGACTCAGATGGTTCTGGCACATTCAAAGGAGGAGCACTGATACACCGGTGAGAAGTTATGAGCGACTGGCGGTGCTGGTCATGAGGAGAGGTAGAGAGAGACCTAGGAAGTATTGGAGAGAGGTGATCAGGTAGGACATGACGCGACTTAGTATTACTGAGGACATGGCCCTTGACAGGGGATTATGGAGGTCGAGCATTTATATTTTAGGTTAGGGGGAAGTTGGGAATAGTTCTAAAGCGCACTAGAGTGATACTAGACAGTTAGTAGTTAGGCTTAGGATGCTGCGGATCAGCTACTGATGCCGGGCTTTATAGTATAGATATTAGTATACTTTCCTCTTTCTCGTATTTCTTATATTCCTTATATTGTTGTTATTTTATTATTTATGTTATTTTATGTTACGTTGTGTATTTTATGTTATTTATTATGAGTCTATTGCTAGTACTAATATATCGCCACTTGTTTCTGTCACTTGTTTCCTTCTTGAGCCGGGGGTCACCTGGAAACAGCCTCTCTGCCCCTCGGGGTAGGGCTAAGGTCTGCGTATATATTACCCTCCCTAGACCCCATTTGTGGGAATACACTAGGTTGTTGTTGTTGTTGGTGGTGTTACTAGAACCTTTGTACAAAATTCTGCTGTGTTACATAATTTCTAGTAATCCCTTCGTGTTGCAAACAACAAACACGATAATCATATTCTCAAAATGAACAAAAGGTATATCATTAATGTTGGTATACGTGTTATTGCAACCGAATTCGAATATGAGAATACCTCCACGAAGTAAGCTTGTGCAGTGGAAAAACGAGCTGGAATAGGAAGTCGAAGCTTTAAAATTATCAAATAACTTTACTTAATTGAGCTACATAACTGCTCAACATAAAATATTTAGGGATAGCAATTTAGGCGGGGCGGGTCGGGCAGTGAAAGATTAAATAGGGCGGGGCAGCTGGCGGGGCAAAATATTATTTTTGAAAAAAGTTGATGGGTTAGAACGGAGGTGAATTTAAGATTATGAAACCATGGGTGCACTACCTACTTCAACGTAAATGTGGTGCTTGTCAATAATGTCAATTGATGTAAGAATGTATGATGATTCATATCTTAATATTAATTATGAATACTAGTTTTTGGATACGTGCGATGCATGTGTATCCCATATTAATTAGTTTTAAAATGATATAAATGATATTAAAATATGTTTACAATGAATTACATGAAATTTGAAGGGAAAAAGATAAATTCAAACTGATGAATCATAGTAATTTTCTTGTCATGATGATTTCTTCATTGTGAAAGATTTACATTTTTTATTACATCAGTATTGGAGGGACAATCTTAACTTTTAAAGAGTTTTTGACATTTATTATATCTCGAGAAGGTCTTTTAAGAATTAAGAACTTTTTCGACCATGTTCGTTTGCACATAATATCAAACTCTATTTTGTGCTTGCTTATAAGCTAAGTATATGCTTTCTTATTCTATAATGTTCTCATTGTTATATCAGTGAGTATCATATGGTTCATCACGTTTTTCTAGTTATTGCAATTGCTTCTCAAATTTTTACTACCCTACGTTTGAAGAACCTAATAAAGGATAGCCAAGGATTTGTAAAACTATACCTAAATCCATGCCCTAATTGAAAAGAGAGTTGGTGTCAATTGGTTGTTGCCTGGATTAAAAGTTTTATTTGGTCTAATATATATATTTCATATCAGCACCTGATTCATCAAATTAAGCATGTAACGAAGTATTTGATATAGCAAAATTACAGTGTTGATAAAAAAATATTTTTAACCATCAATGAAATTTACAAATTGGAATTTTTTTCTCTCTAGAATGAAAATTTCCTCTCAGTGAAAACTGATCATGGGAAGGAAATTGAAAGCTGGAGGAGGAGAAAAATAATGGTAGAGAAACCATGGAAGGCAGACAGTGCTACATCACATAAGGAAAGACTCACATTTGCTAGGATACTTGTTGAGGTATCAATTAACCAGCAGTATCCCTACATGATCATGTTTGAAAATGAATATGGGAAGATTATAGAGCAACAAGTAATGTATGAATGGAAGCCAGTGTATTGTCCTACTTGCAATAATTTTGTACATGAACAAGAAGACTGCAGAAGGAATATGAAGAAGGAGTAAGTAAAGGAACAACAAAACCAAAAGCAAAATGATCAGCAAACTGATGACAAGGGGGAGCAGACTAAGCAAAGCATAGATAAAGCAGGAAATGAAAAGAGTAAAGAAAAGGAGAAAGAGGTGATGGTGCAGCAAAAGAAGAAAGGGAAAAGAAATACATTAACAAGGGCAAGAGAGATGACTCTGTCACTTGGGAACTCTTATGCAGTACTAGCAAAGAGCATTGATGATAATACAAGCGAAAATGGAAGTATAGCAAGCTCATCTAACCCTGGAGATAAGCAAGCTAGTTTGGGCCATGACATTGGAAAGGATGGGGGCAACCCCCTACCCAATGAATAATATTGGATGCTGGAATGTAAGGGGCCTAAATAAGAGAGCCAAGCAGAAAGAAATAAACCTATTTTTGCACAATGATAAGGCTGGACTATTTGGGCTCCTGGAGATAAAGATTAAGAGAACAAAGGCTCAACAAGCCTCTCTTAATCTTTGTAATGGGTGGTTATTCCGTACAAATCTACATAAACATCTTAGGGGTAAGATTTGGTTGCTATGGAAACCTCAAATCTATGAGGTTGACATAGCAACAGTAACAACACAAATAATTTACTGTCATGTCAAACATAGAGGAAGGAATGAGAAGATGCACATAACTATAGTGCATGGATTTAATGATCAGGCACTTAGAAGAGAACTATGGGAGGAGATAAGCAAAATCTGTAGCCAAGTTCAAGGGCCATGGAGTGTAATGGGGGATTTCAACTGTGTTCTACATAAAGAGGAAAGGTTTGGGAGTCCTGTCACTATGGCTGAAATAAGAGACTTTAAGAAATGTGTAGAGAATTGTGACTTATGTCACACCTCCTTTTTACACTTACACCGAGAGATACTGTACAAGGGAGTTTTTCCATTTAAAGTGACATTATTCTAAATGAGATTATTTATTTATCTTCAGAGTCGCCACTTGGGATAGGTTTGGCTTTTGGTGTCCCAAGTCACCGATTTAAATTGAATCCCAAATCGAGGAAAATTTCGACTTCCAGTTGGAGTCTGCGAACCAGAAATTCTGAATAAGGAATTCTGTTGACCTGAGGGAAGGTGTTAGGAACCCCCGGATCCCGTGGTTCTAGCACGGTCGCTTAAACTGTTATAAATGGCTTGATATCTGATTTTAATATATGTTATCCTATAGTGCCATTTTAAATATTATTTACCGCTTTATTATTATTTTTAGTGAGAATTGCAACGTCGTGAAAACATATCTCGAACCACGTCACATCAATGTACCCATGGTTATTGACATATTTTGACTCCGTTGAGATTTGAATTTGGGTCACATAAAGATGCACCCGAGCTTAAGAAAGTAAATTATTAAAAAGCGCGCCTAAAGATACTAGCGCGTTATTATTTTGGGAAGGCCGTGAAATTCGCTAAACGGCCCGTCCCGAAATCTAAGTATTTTTAGTTAAGCAAAGAATGAGGGCCCCGTAGCTTGCATTTTTATTTGGCGAGGTTCGTCTCATAATTTTATTTAAGGGCAAATCATAAAGTGGCTATGATTTTTTATTTATTATTTGTATCTAAAGTAAAAGAAGAAATCCTAATTAATTTGTTACCGGATTAAAGCACATCGGAAGAAAAATTGCATTCAGATTTACCGCGAAAGAATGGCCCGCCACAAACCTTGGCCCAGGCCCAGGCCCAAAGTACATGAGCACATGAGGCGAACCTGGACCGCTTAAATGAGACATTGAGGCCTACACTTATGCCAATGGGTTATTGAACCCAAAATCATGAAAAACAGACCAAACTTCACTTCAAATTGAATAAATACTCATGAGACTACTCCAGATTATTCAAGATATTTAAATAATTGGTAATCAACGGGCTGATTCGGGTTACTGACGCATTGATCAATGGAATTCCAAATGAAATCTCATATTATGTTATTCAACTAGCTACTGATGGATTCACAGGTATTGTCAAAGTGGACTGGAAACACAATAATATAGACAACTAATTGTTTCAGATGAGTTTAAATGGACATCACTAAATAAAGCTAGCAACTCAGTTTCTATTTTTTTTAATGGGGTTATCGTGTAGTTTTGAATTACAATGAACTAAATCACTATCATGGAATGAAGAAACTTAAACTCGGACTTAATCAGCTCAGATCAGTTCCACACAATCCTAATGCAGCACGTCCCTATTATAAGAATCCAATCTTTGTTTCGTAAAATATAACTATTATCCGCTATACAGTCCAATTTCCAGTCCAGTTTTCAGGAAGCTTACATTAATCAGAAATAGTTCTAATTAAACAATCCCTTGTCTGCTACAACTCGAACCAATCAAAACTAAACCACTAGTCATCAATTGGTTGACTGAAACTACAAGCAAGAACTATTAAAAGAGGAATGCAACAACAAAAGTTTGGTCCATGCTTCATTTCATTTCAATGCCAAGATAATACAAAATGTGTACCTGGAAATGTTTACAATGGAAGAAGAAGTCAGCAGCAACAATATGGCAGTAGTAGCACAGCAAAGCAATCAGCAAAGATTTGGAGTTTCAAACAATCATCAACACACCCCAGTGATTCCAGGAGTACCCTTCAATAAACCAGACTTCAATCCAAATAAACCAAATTCACTTCTCATTTAGCCATAGTCAACTTGGACCAGTTATATCTAATACTCAAGTAACTCAAGTTGCTTTTAAATCTTAATGTCAAAACAGAAACAGAGAAACTCTAGTGACTTTGGGTTCAAAGTAAGTTAAGGTGTTGAATTAAAGGCTGGAACTTGAAAGTAAACTGAAGGAAGGCAATGTGATAGTATGTTTCTGAGTCTCAAACGTTTAGTGTATTTTGCTATACTCCCTTTACTTTCAAAAGACTCTCCAGAATTGAATCCCAAGAATCACTCTCCCTTTTTTTATCTCTCTCCCCAAAATGTCTAAAAAGAACTCCTTCTTATATGTTTTTTCCAAACTCTTTTTCTCCTGATTTTAGACAACTAGTGGACAATCAATTAACTTATTTTAGTCCTTAAAATCAGAAAGTATTGTCTCCACTACTATTTGTCTTTTTTAACTTTTTCAATCCACTTGGGAATGTCTCAATTCAGTCCACTAATAGACTTTAAGTATTCAGCCGCCCTTAATCAAATTATTTATGTAATTTAATTCCCCAAAATACCCCTTGAACTAACTGAAATCCTTACCCAACAGTTATGACCAATTCACCTAATCAAATAACTTGGATACCAATTAACACAAACTAATTCCTAATTAGACACCTAATTGAATCTACAGCAGCTATAACCAATACATCTTATCAGGTTCAATCAAATAGTTCAGGCTAGAACTCAAATTAGATTAAATGGCATTAAAAATGAGAACACTAATTTAGGACAAAGATCGAACTGGACTATTAAAAACTGATACACACACATACATGGGAATACCTAATTATGTTCACAACTCTAAACTAAGCTAAACAAAGTGAAGGAAACACTGTGATATATTGGATGAAACATAAACTGAACTTGTATGCAAACTGACGAACATCAAAGAACAAACATCATTCAAAATGAAGCCATTTGAACCAGTGGTAACACCGAACAAATCATATGAGTAATCACAACAGAACATTAAGGACACTGACATTAAAAATTAAACTAAAGAATAAAACACATTCAAATGTTTCAAACAGCCTAATAGATATACTAATGACTAGTGACGAAAATTTGACCCGAAAAAAGGTCTGGATATAGGAGGGGAAGAAGTAATTGACAAACAAAGCAATGAAACCTCATTAGGCAAAGAACAAACATAGAACAGAGGAGGAGAGGAAATACCTCAAAAATCAGAAACCATATGAACTCTTCTTTCATCGACTTCGACTCAAATTTTTTGAGGTCAAACAGACCTTAATCGAGTGTTCTCGATTGAGAACACTCGACTAAGGTCGATTTGCTACCTCAAATCCCCCTAATCTTGGAAAGGTTCCGGGTTTTGGCTTTTTAGGTCTCTTCAGTCGATTTAATGTTCGACAACTTCGAGCTCGATTCGAGCTGAAACCTCATGGGATTTGGGAAGGTTTAGGGTTGGCGCCGCCACCTGGGAATCTTGTGGTGGCACTAGGGTTCTTCGATTCAAAACGATATTCGACGTGTTTGGCTTGGATTTGAAGGGAGTGGTTTGGATATTTGGGAACATGAAGGTGAGGGGGACCTAGGGTGTAAATTTGGTGGCCATCGGAGGTGATGCCATCGGATACGGCGGAGGGACTGTCGGTTTTTTGGATATTTGAGAAGCTCGTGTGGGTTTTGAGGGAAACTAATGGTGGATTGGAGATGGAGAGGTTATGGCGAACCTATGGTGTATTTTTGGTGAGGTTTGGCGACTGACCGCCGTCGTGGGCGATTTTCGGCGGGCGGTCAGCGGTGGTTCATGGTGGGGATGTTTTTGGTCTCTGAAGAGAGACGATACCGAGGAGGGGGTTGTGAGAAAAGTGGTGGGTTAATGGGAGTTGGGTATATTAAAATTAGGGAATTAACTTGGACTGTTGGATCAAGGGGAACCAACGGTCCAGATTAAATAGGGGAGGGTAAAACAGGGTCGTTTGGTTTAGTGAGGGGTTGGACCGGTTCGGGGAGACGGGTCGGGTTATGTAACGGGTGAGGCTCAGGGATCTTGACTGTTGGATCAAAAGTGATTAATGGTCCAGATTGATTGACACCGAAATGGTGTCGTGTGATTGAGTTCAAAGGCTGGACCGGATGGGTTGGGCTTGGTTTTGGGCTGGATTGTGTGAGTATTTTGATTTGGGCTGGAATTTAATTTCAAAAATGGCCCAAGTCCGTCTTCTTCCAATTCTTTTCTTGTATTTTATTTTCTAAAATTCTAATAATAATAAAATTACAAACCTAAATTAATTTTTGATCAGATTATCCTAAAATACTAATTAACTCTAAATGGTAATTTTCACAAAATAACTAAATTTAAAAGAAAATCACACAATTTGGACACTAAAGACTAAAAATACAAATTACATTATTTTTGTGATTTTTTTTCATTTTGTAAAACAAACTCAATTACTTCTAACTGTATAATTAAATGCAAATGTGACATATTTTTGTATTTCCATGCACACACACAAACGCAAACAATAAGAGAAAATAACACAAAATCCACAAAAATTACAAACAACACGAAATTATTTTATTTTAAATTTTTGGGAGTAATTCTCACATAGGGCAAAAATCACGTGTTCACAGCTGCCCCTCTTTGCCTGGAAACGCGAAGAGTTTTCGTGCAAAGATAAAATGAGCGGATACGAGCGATTTTTGCCCGTTTGAGTACTCCGTGTGAAGCATTTTTTGAAAGATTTGACCGAACCTTTGCTTCAAAAGGTCTCCTACATATCCCTGGCTAAAAGGAAATTAGGTCAATGTAGTTCGGGAAGTTTTGGTAGCTGGGACTACCATGAAGCTGTGATCTTGCTGTTACCGCTGCTGCTGCTGTTACTTCTTGCTGACCTCCTTATTACACCAAAAGGAAAATCGAAGCTAAGCTAGCTATGCTTATCAACTATGAGTTACAAGATTCCTATCTATAATTCTCTTGAAACTTGATCTCGACTCTTAGCTGATTTTGCTGTGGACTTCGATCTGAATCTTGATGCTCGCAAGTTATAGGTGTTTGTTTCTTCATGCAGCACTGGGTCAAAACAGGATCGGCGGAGCTTGTGACTTCAATCAGATTTTGAGCAATCTGCACCCTTGTTTGCTTCATATTTGAGTTTTTTTCTTTTTTTTTTCTTTTCTTCTTTTCTTGATTCTAGATTGAGACTCATTCCATCGGTCATTTCGCACCTTGTGTCTTAAGATCGACCTGCTTAAGATAGCAAAACAAACAAACGAATGAAATTTTCTGCCCCAGTTTTCACTAGGAAAATTTTGTGAGTTAGTTGTGACACCTATCTAAGCGATTAAATCAGGATTGTGTACGCTTGTGAATGGATCCAGGTTATGCTGGAAAACGAAAAGGGTCTCGGGTTATGCCGGGACAAAAAGAAAAAAGCTCATTGGGTTATGCCAGGGAGATCCACGGGTTATACCGGGATTTGGAAAGAAAAAGCTCCTTGGGTTATTCCAAGGAGATCCTCGATTTTTTGGAAAGAAAATGCTCTTTGGGTTATGCCAGGGAGATCCTCGATTTTTGGCCGGGATTTGGAAAAAAAAAGCTCCTTGGGTTATGCCAAGGAGATCCTCGGTTTTTTGGCCGGGATTTAGAAAGAAAAAGGCTTCTTGGGTTATGCCAGGGAGATCCTCGATTTTTTGGCCGGGATTTGGAAAGAAAAAGCTCCTTGGGTTATGCCAGGAGATCCTCGGTTTTTTGGCCGGGATCTGGAAAGAAAAAAGCTCCTTGGGTTATGCCAGGAGATCCTCGGTTTTTTGGCCGGGATCTGGAAAGAAAAAAGCTCCTTGGGTTATGCCAGGAGATCCTCGGTTTTTTGGCCGGGATCTGGAAAGAAAAAAGCTCCTTGGGTTATGCCAGGAGATCCTCGGTTTTTTGGCCGGGATCTGGAAAGAAAAAAGCTCCTTGGGTTATGCCAGGAGATCCTCGGTTTTTTGGCCGGGATCTGGAAAGAAAAAAGCTCCTTGGGTTATGCCAGGAGATCCTCGGTTTTTTGGCCGGGATCTGGAAAGAAAAAAGCTCCTTGGGTTATGCCAGGAGATCCTCGGTTTTTTGGCCGGGATCTGGAAAGAAAAAAGCTCCTTGGGTTATGCCAGGAGATCCTCGGTTTTTTGGCCGGGATCTGGAAAGAAAAAAGCTCCTTGGGTTATGCCAGGAGATCCTCGGTTTTTTGGCCGGGATCTGGAAAGAAAAAAGCTCCTTGGGTTATGCCAGGAGATCCTCGGTTTTTTGGCCGGGATCTGGAAAGAAAAAAGCTCCTTGGGTTATGCCAGGAGATCCTCGGTTTTTTGGCCGGGATCTGGAAAGAAAAAAGCTCCTTGGGTTATGCCAGGAGATCCTCGGTTTTTTGGCCGGGATCTGGAAAGAAAAAAGCTCCTTGGGTTATGCCAGGAGATCCTCGGTTTTTTGGCCGGGATCTGGAAAGAAAAAAGCTCCTTGGGTTATGCCAGGAGATCCTCGGTTTTTTGGCCGGGATCTGGAAAGAAAAAAGCTCCTTGGGTTATGCCAGGAGATCCTCGGTTTTTTGGCCGGGATCTGGAAAGAAAAAAGCTCCTTGGGTTATGCCAGGAGATCCTCGGTTTTTTGGCCGGGATCTGGAAAGAAAAAAGCTCCTTGGGTTATGCCAGGAGATCCTCGGTTTTTTGGCCGGGATCTGGAAAGAAAAAAGCTCCTTGGGTTATGCCAGGGAGATCCTCGATTTTTTGGCCGGGATTTGGAAAGAAAAAGCTCCTTGGGTTATGCCAGAGAGATCCTCGGTTTTTTGGCCGGGATCTGGAAAGAAAAAAGCTCCTTGGGTTGTGGCAGAGAGATCCTTGGTTTTTTTGCCGGGATTTGGAAAGAAAAAGCTCCTTGGGTTTGCTAGGGAGATCCTCGATTTTTTGGCCGGGATTTGGAAAGAAAAAGCTCCTTGGGTTATGCTAGGGAGGTCCACTGGTTATGCCGGGATTTCTAGGGAATGGGACCCTATGCTACCATGATTTTTTTTTAATTCTTATTTTCCTCCTTTATTTAGCAAAACGCATGAAAGAATTAGAGGAGAAACTTCCCTTTTGGTTGATTCCCTGCTGCAAAGCTGTTTTAGCGCTTGCGCATTCTTTTTCTCTTCTAGGTTGCACCTGTTTCTTGTATGGTTGCCTGAATTATACCTGTTTTAACTTTCAACAAAGAACAATTTGTTAGTTTGAAACGGTGGTTGGTTTTATGGCCTTGATCATCTCAATTGCTTGATCCTAGTCCCATTTCCGTTGAGAACTTTGCTGCTTGCCGATATTGAGAGGGAAATTCTTTTCAAACTTGACAAAACTCAACTTTTAGGTCTCCATGATGACTTGCATGTGTGGGCTCTGGCCTTTTCACTTTATTCTGCTCTTAGGACCTTTGCCTTTGACTTTCTTTATTTCCAAACATCTTTTCTTTGAAAGCATCAAACACTATGGTCAGTCAAGATTGGACTGACGCACTCACTGAGGCTGGGCATTTTCTTCGACTCTTGTCAGGCGGAGCCTTGTGAAACTAGTCCTGCCACCTTTTCTTTGTAATAATTCCAGAATCAAAGTTAAACCGAAAGGAATTCAAAGAAAAAGTATGCAAAAGGCAAGTATATGAGTTTTAAAAAGAAACGTCCCTTTCGGGGGAAAAGAAGGACTTATCTGGGTTGCATGCTAGCTTCAAATGAACATGACATGCTTCTTGGACTGGACGCCCGACCCACACAAACTTTCCAACTTCTCGTGAACCCATTGATCCGCATTTCAAAACCAAGGAACCTGGCCAGGATTTTTTAGTGGTGAGATGGCTTCTTGCCAGCCGACAACGCCCTTTGCGGGTTTTCGCCAATCGACCTCTCTTATTTCTCTTCTCACTGTCGCCCGATAGTGCTCTTTGCAAGTTTTCACTAAGCGGACTCTCTCATTTTCATTTTCTCTACTCCCCATCGCCTTATGGTGCCCGAAGGTTTTCACCGATAAGACTCTCTCATTTTATTTCTTTCAATTTGAATTGTATCAGATTCCAACAACGACGTTTTCCACTTCTCTGCCTTTGATAATTGACCGGAAGGACTTGGACAAGGTCTTTGGGGTAAAAAGGATTTTGGGAGGAACTACAACTTTTGAACCATTTCGGCGGTTTCATGGCCGAACCATTATATCATCTTCCCAGTTGCGATTTTTTTTGGGAAAATTGAGATTTTTGTTTTGGTGTGATTGAACCTCAGAGAGAGGCTGCCTACATATCCTTTCGGAATCAAGTCGAACGTAGTTCAGGGAAATATTTGTTTTTGTATTTTGTTTTTTTTTTAGGTTCCGAAGAGGGTAATCAAAGAAGGGTGACCGGCTCAAAATGGTTTGCGAAAGATTGATAGTGTTTGGATAGCGAGAATAAAAGCCTTCGCCATCTCAATTGAACAAAGTCATCACCATAGAAGATCTAGACATAGTACCTTTTTACCGCATCCGCATTCACAGCTGCTTCAGGATCATTTCCTTCAATATCACCCAGATATAACGCTCCTCTCGGCAATATCTTCCTGATGATGTATGGACCCTTCCAATTAGGAGAAAATTTTCCTTTTGCTTCCTGGTGATGAGGAAGAATGCGCCTTAATACTAATTGACCTACTTCAAAATTCCTGGGTCGCACTTTCTTGTTGTAAGCACGGGCCATTCTTTGTTGGTACAACTGCTCGTGACAGACCGCAGCCATTTGCTTTTCATCAATTAAGGTCAATTATTCCAGGCGAGTCTTGACCCACTCACTGTCCTCAACCTCTGCTTCAACGATGATTCGGAGAGAAGGGATTACCGCCTCAATTCCATATACCAGAAGGTACGGGGCTACTCCTACCGATGTGCGCACCGTGGTGCGATATCCTAGTAATGCGAAAGGCAACTTTTCATGATTATCTGGAGCTCTGAATCATTTTCCTCAAGATTTTCTTGATATTTTTGATTGCTGCTTCAATAGCACCATTGGCTTTGGGCCAGTAGGGAGTGGAGTTTCTATGCGTTATTTTGAATTGTTCACATACCTCTTCCATCAAACGACTGTTCAGGTTTGCAACATTATCTGTGATGATAGTCGAGGGAATACCAAAATGGCAAATAAGATTGGAGTGCACAAAATCTACCACGGCTTTCTTAGTGACCGATTTGAGAGTGATGGCTAGTCGATGGCAACCAATATGAATCTATGTCCATTTGAGGCTTTTGGTTCGATTGGCCCAATGACATCCATGCCCCAAGCAACGAATGGCCAAGGTGCTGACATAGGATGTAGTCCTGTTGGATGTGCATGAATCAAATCACCGTGCACCTGACACTGATGGCACTTCCGAACAAAGCTGAAGCATTCCTTCTCCATGGTTATCCAGTAATATCCTGCTCGAAGGATTTTCTTTGCCAAAATATACCCATTCATGTGAGGTCCACACACTCCTGCGTGTACTTTATGCATGATCTTTCTGGCTTCTTCGGTATCAACACATCTTAACTAATTCAGATCCGGGGTCCTCTTGTACAAGACATCACCACTTAAGAAAAAACCACTTGCATGCCGTCTAATGGTTCTCTTTTGATCCCTACTAGCTTGCTCGGGATATTCTTGCGTTTTCATAAACCTTTTGATGTCGTGGTACCATGGCTGGGTGTTTGGTTCTACCTCAACCGTATGACAATAGCCATGCCTTTCCCTGATTTGGATTTCCAAGGGATCAATGTGTACATTGCCTGGGTAGGGCAACATCGCGGACAAAGTGGCGAGTGCATCAGCCAGTTCATTGTGACATTAAGGGATGTACCTGAACTCTATCGATTTGAACCGCTTGCTAAGATCTTCTACATGCTGTCGATAGGGGATAAGCTTAACATCTCGGGTTTCCCATTCTCCTTGGGCTTACCGGATAATCAGATCTGAGTCTCCCATAATCAATAACTCTTCAACATCTTGGTCAATCGCCATATGCATACCCATGATACAGGCTTCATATTCAGCAGTGTTGTTTGTGCAGAAAAACCGAAGCTTGGCTGTGGCCGGATAGTGTTGACTAGTGGGTGAGATCAATATTGCCCCAATTCCTACACCTTTTATGTTTACCGCCTATCAAAGAACATTTTCCAAGCATGTGTGTCTCCAGAGATGGCCTCTATTGAATTTACCTCTTCATCTGGGAAGTAAGTGTTCAATGGTTGGTATTCATCATCAACCGGGTTTTTAGCCAAATGATTTGCCAATGCCTGAGCTTTCATTGTCGTGCGAGTGACATAGACTATGTCAAATTCAGTGAGAAGAATCTGCCATTTTGCTAATCGCCCTGTGGGCATCGGTTTTTGAAATATATATCTCAAAGAATCCAACCTAGTTATGAGGTGGGTGGTGTAGGCATGCAAGTAATGTCTCAACTTCTGAGCGATCCAAGTCAAAGCACAACAGGTTCTTTCCAATAGAGTATACTTAGCTTCATAGCTGGTAAACTTCTTGCTCAAATAATAGATCGCCTGATCTTTCTTCCCGGTTACATCGTGGTGTCCGAGGACACAACCGAAAGAATTTTCGAAGACCGTCAGATACAAGAAAAGAGGCCTCCCAGGCTCTGGTGGGACCAAGACTGGTGGATTTGACAGATATTCTTTGATTTTATCAAAGGCTTCTTGACATTCATCTGTCCACTTGACTGCTGCATCTTTCTTCAATAATTTGAATATGGGCTCACATGTGGATGTCAGTTGAGCAATGAACCGGCGGATATAGTTTAATCTACCCAACAAACTCATCACATCTTTCTTGGTTCTCGGAGGAGGCAAATCTCGGATAGACTTTATCTTTGTTGGGTCTAACTCAATACCTCTCCTGCTGACTATAAAGCCCAAAAGTTTACCAGACGGGACCCCAAATGCACATTTGGCAGGATTCAACTTCAGATCATACTTGCGCAACCGTTCAAAGAATTTCCTCAAATCTCAAACATGATCATCCCGTGTTCTGGACTTGATGATCACGTCGTCCACATATACCTCTATTTCCTGATGCATCATATCATGGAAAATGGCGGTCATGGCCCTCATGTAGGTCGCCCCAGCATTCTTTAAACCAAACGGCATGACTCTATAAAAATATGTACCCCAGGGTGTGGTAAAGGCTGTCTTTTCGGCGTCTTCTTCGTCCATCAATACCTGGTGATATCCGGCGTAACAATCCACGAAGGACTGTATCTCATGTTTGGCGCAGTTATCAACAAGGATGTGGATGTTGGGCAAAGGGAAATTGTCTTTGGGACTTGCCTTGTTCAAATCTCTATAATCCACACACACCCGGGTCTTCCCGTCTTTCTTTGGAACTGGAACTACATTAGCCAACCATGTAGTATATTGGACCACTTGGATTACCCCTGTTTTCAACTGTTTCGTGATTTCTTCCTTGATCTTATCAATGATGTCAGTTTTAAATTTTCTTTGCTTTTGCTGGACTGGAGGGAAATTGGGGTAAGTTGGCAATTTATGAACCACCAGATCAACACTTAGCCCTGGCATGTCGTCGTACGACCAAGCAAACACATCTTTGAACTCAAACAGGAGTTGGATTATTGCATCTCGGGTTTTCTCATCTGTGTGAATGCTTATCTTGGTTTCCCGGATTTCTTCAGAAGTCCCCAAGTTAAATGGCTCAGTATCATTCAAGTTTGGCTTAGGCTTATTCTCAAATTGTTCCAATTCTCGATTTATTTCCCTAAAAGCCTCTTCTTCGTCATATTCAAGTTCTTGGTTCATTATTTCACAATTAGACAACGTGTTTGGATCTGGGCATAAAGTCCGCAAGCATGTCATGTTATTTAAAGCCGCATTATTAGAACTAAAAGAGAAAAAATAGCAAAATCAGAAAGAATAAAGGAAAATGAACGATGAATTTTGATTGCATTTCTTGGAATTTGAAGATATCAGGGTTTACATTTCAAAATTTAAAGATAAAAAAACCAAAGAAAATATCCGAGTTACACCCTGAATAACTTGAGATGCAGAAAAAGTAGCAGGACAAGTCTACCGGGACTCCCTCCTGATTGGAAATGGCGTAGCCTTCCAATTTTGCAACTTGGCGCCTGGTCCCATATACAGCACCTCAGCGGTGCTAGTGCCCTCTCCTGGTTGAACCATATGGGTTTCGTAGAGCATTTTTCTCATTGCCCCACATATTTCCTCAATTTCTTTGGCCATAAAGGCCTCATCGTCTTCTTCTTCATTGTACCTTGGTTTGACAAAAGTTTCATACAAATGTGGCAGTGGTTGAGGTAAAACCCATCCCTCATTTTTTCTCTTATATGCCCACTTTACATCATCTGGGGTATGGTGGAATCCTATCCCGAATAACTTCTCAGTTGAAGGCAGGGTGATAGGTTCTGCTATTCCTTGTAATGATTTCCCAAGCCCCTTTCCCGGTTTGAAGCCACGTTGGATCATTTCTTTAGCCACCATGATTGATGCATTAGAAAGGAAGGGTTGGGGACAAGGGTCTTCTTCTTCATACTGAACGGCGACCACAATTTCAAAAGCCTGATAAACTATGTGCTCGCTTCCCTCTCTTGATTCAAGACATGGGACTAAAGGGTCCCGATAGATTGATTGCTCATCTTCCCCGTGGACCACGATCTCTTGACCCTCATGCTCGAACTTTACCATTTGGTGAAGGGTAGATGGTACATCTGTGGCCACATGAATCCATGGCCTCCCCAGAAGAAAGTTGTAGGATGTGTCCATGTCCAGAACCTAGAAAGTTATTTTAAAATCCACTGGGCCAATGGTCAGAATCAGGTCGATCTCTCCAATTGTGTCCCTTTTTATACCATCAAAAGCCCGTACACAGACATTGTTGGGTCGAATTCTTTCGGTCCCAATTTCTATGCGTTGTAAAGTCGAGAGCAGGCAGATATCTACCCCGGAACCTCCATCCACCATAACTCTTTTCATGTAGTACCCTTCGCATTTGACTGTTAGGTGCAGGGCTTTGTTATGTTCGGCTCCTTCTGGGGGCAAGTCATTCTTACTGAAGGAAATTTGGTTGATTGCAAAGAATCTTTCGGCCATTCTTCCCAGCTGCTCTACAGAAGTCTCAACAGGCACATATGCTTCATTAAGAGTCTTAATTAATACCTTCTGATGTTCGGCGGAGTTCATCAATAGAGATAACAGGGAAACTTAATCGGGAAACTTTCTAAGCTGGTCAATCACTTTATAATCTGCCATTATCATCTTTTGAAAGAAATTCTCTGCTTCCTCGGCACTCACGGGCTTTTTAGATGGGAAGCGCTTTCTGGTGGCATTGTTTATTTCTTCTAAATTGGTGTATTTTTCAGCAGGGTGGTTTTCTTGAACTGCTCCTGAGATTTCTTTTCCCTTATAGGTCACCACCGTTTTGTTGTAATTCCAAGGTACAGCAGTAGGATATGTCATGGGCTTCTGTGGCACGCGTCCAATAACCACTGGCTCATTCAGCTGAAGCGGTTTAATTGTCCCACGGACCACATAGGCTCCTTTTGGCACATACATTGGTGTTCCCTTTTTCACTTCAAATCTCTTTGGAGGACTCAAGGTCAACTGCCTTTCTTTGCTATCTCGTGGGATATAGAGAACACCATCTTTCGGAAGCATTGCCTCCGTTCCTGCTTTGACTTTCATTTCTGGTTTTGACCGGGTAGCTTTTGTCTTCTTTTCCCCTTTATCTTGCTTCAGGGCAATTTTTGGCTTTCTCTCTGCATCAGCGATGGAAATTATGGCTTTTAACGCCGGATCAAATTCCCCATCTTCACAAATCATTCCAATTACTGGCCCATTGTTGTGGGATTGCAGTGGGTTATTCGTCACATTGGGGACATCCTTATCCCTTAGCACTATCTTTCCTTGTTCTATCAAGTCCTTCACGGCTCTTTTCAAAGTCCAACAGTTTTCTGTATCATGCCCCTAAGCCCCTGAGTGATAAGCACATCGGACGCCCCGCTGATAGGAGGGTGATTCTGGGTTCTGCCTGTTTTGAGGCATGGGCTGCAACAGACCCCTTTGAACAAGCTTCGGAAACAGACTGGAGTAGGGTTCACCAATTGGTGTAAAATTTGGCCTCCTGGGTGGTTCACGAGGACAGAAGTTATTTTGTGGAGGACGGGGGTTATAGTGGTTTGGGTGAGGAGGCTGATTTCTGGGAAATAGAGCTTGATTCCGGTTGGCTTGTTGTGATGGCCGGCCATAAGGTTGAGCATTCATGACCATGTAGGGCTGAGGAGTATAGGCCATATCTTGGTGGGGTTAGTAGTGCTGCGGGGGTCTTTCCGGAAAAAGAGACCTGGGGGTATGGTATTTTCTTACATCTGATGCCGCCATAGACATTTCTTCCTTCTTCTTGCCCCTCGCTATTCCTCCAGACCCACCCTGAATGGCTTGGGAGGTAGCTCTGATAGCGGATTGGCTCAAAATTCGACCAGTTTTCAAACCGTTTTCGACCGTTTCGCCAATCTTGATGGTTTCAGCGAATGGTCTACCCATTGCAGACATCATATTTTGGAAGTAGTCTGGCTCCTGAGCTTGGAGGAAAACTGTGACCATTTGAACCTCATCCATTGGAGGTTTTACCCTGGATGCCTGCTCGCGCCATTTAACTGCGTATTCTCGGAAGCTTTCCGCGGGTTTCTTCTTTAGGTTCATTAATGAGTTCCTATCTGGGGCTATGCCAATATTGTATTGGAACTGGTTGACAAAGTCCCTGGCAAGATCATCCCATATGTGACAGCGGGATATATCCTGGTCCATGTACCACTCAGACGCGATACCAACCAGAATTTCTCCGAAATAGGCCATGAGGAGTTCTTCTCTTCCGCCAGCTCCTCGCATCTGGTTGCAGTACTTCTTGAGATGAGCGATAGGATCACCGTGCCCATCATACTTCTCAAACTTTGGGGTTTTGAATCTCAATGGCAAGTGCACATGGGGGAACATGCACAAATCAGTATAAGACACACTTTTTCGTCCGCTTAAGCCTTGTATATTCTTTAAACTTTGCTCGAGACTCCTTATTCTTTTGGACATCTCATCCTGCTCGGGTGCTTTGGCAGTTTGATCTTGCCCCGGTGTAAGCTCGTCTCGCGGCAACTGAGGATAAGTATTGGTAGTAAACCGAGTAGGTTCCAATGAGAAAGACGGTGCTTGAAATGTGAATGAAGAGGAGTCGAAGCTTGGCTTGGGTAAAGCAGGTTGTGTCATGGCTGAACAAGGCGGTGCGGTGAATATGTTTGAAGCCGCACCTGTCGCCGACACCTGGGGGTAAGACTCAGAGGGTGATCTGGTGAAATGAGCTGGAATGGTAGGATGCCCGAACGGGGTAGTTGGATAACTTATGGGGACGTTGGAAGTCCCACTTGCCCTAGGAAACAGCTCAGGGAATCCAGGGATCGCAGTCGGTAGTTCTCTTCCATTGTTCCAAGCGTCCCACATTTCCATTATGCGGAGACGCAGAATTCTATTTTCCTCAGCAGTTGCTGACTTAGAAATTGGGATGGCTGAGATTGAACTTTCCTCCGAAATAGGAATCGTCGGTAGAGGAATTTCTGAAGACATTTCAACACTTCCTTTCGACCTCGTGAAGTATGTATGAACACTTTCTTGCGACCTTGTGAAGGATGGCTGAACACTTCCTTTTGACCTCGTGAAATATGAATGTTAGGCCAGATTACCAAAAAACCAACCACCTTTCTATAGAACCTGGAGACAGCGACAAGTGGTTAATTTGAGGCAAATAACATATAGGTAGTCTCACGTTGGGGTGTGATGCACCTATAAAGTTAAATGGATTTCTACATGTTTTGCGACGGTTGCATGCATCATTTCGGCCTTTGCTTATGCTTTTTTTCCTTTTATTTATATCCTTTATTTAGGGTTATGGTCGAATCTGATGAAGATTGCCTACGTATCATGACCCCGTACAAATCAGACCAATCGTAGTTCGCAAAAAATGAATGCAAAGAATAAAGAGACAATTTTTCTGGGAATTTTCCATTTCATTAATAAAACATTTTATTACCAACTAGAAATTTTGAAAGGGAAACAACAGACTTAAAATAAAGTACAGGCTCAAACACTGCTAACAGACTCTGGTATGAAAAGGAAAATGGACTCTAAAAAACAATAGACTCCAGAAAAAAAGAAAATACAGACTCGAGCTACGAGTATATTAAAGCTTCAAATCGTGGTGCCCGCGGGGCATCGTTCGGCCTCGCCGCGGGCTTGGGTGCAAGATCTCTTTTCAAATGTTCCAATTCATACTTTAAACTCTTGACAAAATCATTACTGCTGAGAAGAAGGTAGTGCGGGTCATGTCTTCACACACTCGGCATTTCTTAACAATGGCGTGGGCAATGGTTTCAATCTTGTCCCTGGTTCGACCCTTTTTTATGAGCAGATGCCCTATTTGATCATTACGGGCTTCCAAAATTTGAGAATCCTGAAGATGCTAATTCTGCAGCTGCTGTATTTCTGCTTCCATTCGGGCCAATAAGTCATAGCAGTGTCCACTTTCGGTCTCAAAAGCTTCGACTTGCTTAGCTGCTTCGTCTTCAAGGGTGGTCATCTTTCTTTTCAGATGGACAATCATTTTTTCATAATCCCTCTTCAATTGCTGCAAGTAATGGGTGCTTTCTTCTGTTCTCTTTGCCCACTGTGCCTGGAGTACCGCTACGATACCCTCGGATTTTTTTAGCTTGTCCTGGCATTCAACTATTTCCCTTTTCAAACCCTTTATCAACTGTTCATCCGACCAACTCCTTTGTTGTTTGTCAGCATCTACCCTCATCTGTTGGATTTGTGCTCTCAGGGCTTCATTTTCTTGAGCCAACTTCTTTTTGTCCCCCTCATCGGTTGTAGCTTACACACTGTTCTTAAACTTAAGGTCTTGGATTTGCTTCTCCAGTTTTCCCATCTTGGCCTTGTACTCATTTTCTTTAGCCAACCAGGTCCATTGTTCTCATGATGACTCAGCGAAATCTTGGAGGTGAGGTCTTTTAGCCGGCCTCTCGGACTCAAGATCTTTCTTGTACCAAGCGGGGTATCCTGGCAATAGTTCTCCTTTGGCCCGATCTCGTACGCAAGTGTCTGCTTTTAAGTACTGACATTCGTTCCAAATTTTACGAACTACTGCTTCAGGGAATTGACCGTTAGGCCCAATTTCGACTACCTGTCTGCTATGATCTTCATTCTTTGGGACTATTTGGCATCTTCCCAACTGTCTCAATACTCGGTATGGGGCATACAGTTGGATACTTTTAAGTTCCATCAGCAGAAAATGAGACCCTGTGGCTGACATGTATATGATTTCGTCTATAGATAACCACCCGAATGTCCACTCTATTTGGCGTGCGGAGACAGAACGCAAACGTGTTACCCATTCGGTGACTGTCACACCTCCTTTTTTACACACACCCCGTGAGGGAAGTATATAAGGGAGTTTTTTCAATTAAAGTGACATTATTCGAAATGAGATTATTATTTAATCAGAGTCGTCACTTGGAATAAATTAAGGTGTCCCAAGTCACCGGTTTATTTTAAATCCCAGATCGAGGAAGTTTTATTTTTTAAAGAGTCTGCGAACCAGAAATTCTAGATAAGGAATTCTGTTAACCCGAGGGAAGGTGTTAGGCACCCCCGGATTCCGTGGTTCTAGCACGGTCGCTTAGTGATTATTACTTGGCTTAAATTATTTAACTACTCATTTTTAGGACCTATGTGCATTTATCTTTTTACCGCTTTTAAGTCACTTGAATTATTCGTAATTAAGGAATTGAGTTACGCGTACGTATACTCCTTCCTTTTGGCGCGTCAAAATCATGTCACGCGAACGTGTCCACAATTAATAACGCTTTGTTTATTTTATTTAAGAAAGATTTTGGTTGAGGTTGCGCGAACGCGTACCTTGAATTTTAAGAATTAAAATTGTAATTATGTTACACGAACGTATACACAATCACGATAATTGATTTGTTAAGATTGTACCTAAAAGCATACTATCGATTTGGTTTTGAGGTAACTATATGGAAGCAGTGTTCATGTGACACATTTTATTTTTAAGCACTACTATGTTTGCAATCGAATTCATTCTAATATAGGCATCTCATTTTGTGAAATTGATTAAACTAACAATGCCAAGAAATATTCACGCTTTAAATATTTATGGAAATAACTTCTTTATTTATTTTTTATTTTTTTAAAAAAAGGACAACTAAACATTTAAAGAAAAGCTAATGAAAGCAGAAGCTCAATTCTTTTACAGATTAAAGAAAAAAATTCATGTTCTCGTTAAAACATTCAACAAAATGGGAAGATAACTAACAACTCTATACAAACCATAAATCAAAAAAGGAAACATACTCAAATATTTAATGGACAGTCCAAGCAGCGAAACAAACAACATTTAGAAAAATGATCATTC
>MU678035.1:51215-65093 GCA_026770625.1 Nicotiana glauca
AAAAAAATACTAAAGCTAACTTATTTATTATAATTCTAATTAAAAGAAACTATATATATATATATATATATATATATATATATATATATAAAATTCATATTATAAGAGTGTTATTATTTTTATAGTTTTCTTTTATTAAGATTAGACCTTAAAGAGATTTTATACTAAAATAGTATAGAATTTGAGTGTGGTAAAAAATTAGATGTTCACAGTGACCCCTTCTGCCAAACAAAATCCGTCAACTCTTGTAGAAAACTCTTCTATACATGTCTTCTCTGACGACCCGTAGATCATAAATTGAGGGCGATGGCACAAGTGTTCAACCATCCACATTTACAGTAATACATTACAATCCTCGAAAAAGTAATCCCCGGCTTTGCAAGCGGTAAGAGCACAGAAGATGTCGGCTACTATCATTGGTGCAAGAGTGTTGTTTTCCTGAGTAAGCAAAGTACTAACGACCCCGGCTACTCGTATATCAATTTTTCCATCTTTTCTAGGGAACACCAGAAGTCCTAGAAAGGCCACCATAAACGCGAAACACCTGTATTCCTCCCATTTCAGGTGGTTTCCCTTGCTACAGATTTTGTTTTCTGGGTTATTGAATCCTCCTATATGACCATATCTGTCGTATATGAATGACAAAGAACAAAACCCGTTTGCCAAGTCCGGGTTATGGACCGCTCTTCGTATCTTCAAAGAGTCTAAGAACTTGTAGACGGCTACGGCCCTCGGAGAAAGTAAGTACTGCTTTCTCAATGGAACATTGGGATCCCCGATGTATCCAGCTATCTCCTCCAATGTCGGGGTAAGCTCAAAATTTGAGAAGTGAAATACATTGTGTGCCGAGTCCCAGAATGGAATCAGTGCCCTTATGATATCCCCTCTCGGATTAATTTTCAGCAACCCAGTAAGCCCTCCCAAATATGATTTGACCATGTCTTGTCCTGATTTGCCCAAGTCATCCCACCACATAAGTAATTCCAACGGGATCTTGTTTATAATAGCTTCGGATAAATTCTGACTCGTGCTCATTCTGCACATTTCTTAATGTGATTAATCAAACAGCAAACTTTATTTGACCCAAAACAAAACTAACTATTTTCTTCTTTTTTTTCAAATTTAAAATGAAAGACTCGGTTTTTCGAACACGGCCTTTCAGCACTTCGGGGACGAAGATTTTAAGGCTGCGTGGGCTAATCGGCAAAAACCTAAAAAATGACCAACGGTGGCCGCTTATGCAAAGTCAGCCTTCCGGCGTCCCTTTCGGGAACATTCGGCTATTTTGACAAAAGCGGCATCACCTGACTTATTTATGACGAAAGTATTAATTTTGACATTTTTGGCGATTTTTTCAAAAGGGGAAAGTTGGAACCGATGAGGGTTGCCTACGTATCACACACCCTGTGAGAATCAAACTGGCGTAGTTCAGGCAGATAAGACGAAATATTTTTGAAAACAAGCTTTTTTCTTTCTCTTTTCAACAACGTATTTTCCGACCAAATAATTTGAAAACAAGAAGAATAAAATGAAGATTTTTTTTAAATGATAAAATATTTTTCTTTTTTTTTAATTTTCTTAAATTTTTGGCAGAGTTCCGACAGTATTTGGGCACTGGTATACTATTAATTCTCTACACTGCTATTTCTTTTTTTTTCAATATTTAAAAGCCGGTCAGCATGCAAGTCTGAAGCAAATAAATGCGTAAAACAAACAGGATGCAGCAGGATGGTCCTTTTTTTATTTCAGGTTACCTGTCCTAGACAGAGCCAACCCCTGTGTTGAGTCCCCTAAGTCAAATGCAACGTGATGCAAATAAGCGTTCCTACTAGGGATCCGGCATGAAGTCAAGTTATTATAGGTTCAAAAACCTAGGCATGTGTTCTAGGCCGTGTACCCGAGCGGACAACTCGAGTCGGGGAGGGGGCTACGTACCGGGGACCTGCGGGATCGTCTGGCTTTGTAACTTGTCTGACCTCTTTCTTATTTTAGGGTAAGACACTAACAGAATAGGGCATCTCAACCAGTAAGCAACATCCCCGGAGGTGAGAAGAGAAGGGTTTCGGCACAGTTTATATATACAGTTCAGATAATATCAAAGCGGTAAAACATTTAGCACATTTAGCAGGAAAACAAGTAGAAAAATCAAATAAAGCCGAAAATAACAGTTATTCCAAGCTCGAAGTCTTAAATCCTGAACTGAAGTTCTAGGTCTCTGATCCCCCGCAGAGTCGCCAGAGCTGTCACACCTCCTTTTTACACTTACCTCCATTTAAAGTGACATTATTTGAAATGAGATTATTTATTTATCTTCAGAGTCGCCACTTGGTATAGGTTTGGATTTTGGTGTCCCAAGTCACCGGTTTAACTTGAATCCCAAATCGAGGAAAATTTTGACTTCCAGTTGGAGTCTGCGAACCAGAAATTCTGAATAAGGAATTCTGTTGACCTGAGGGAAGGTGTTAGGTACCCCCGGATCCAGTGGTTCTAGCACGATTGCTTAAACTGTTATAAATGGCTTGATATCTGATTTTAATACATGTTATCCTATAGTGCCATTTTAAAGATTATTTACCGCTTTATTATTATTTTTAGTGAGAATTGCAACGTCGTAAAAACATATCTCGAACCACGTCACATCAATGTACCCGTGGTTATTGACATATTTTGACTCTGTTGAGATTTGGATTTGGGTCACATAAATGTGCACCCGAGTTTAATAGAGTAAATTATTAAAAAGCGCGCCTAAAGATACTAGCGCGTTATTATTTTGGGAAGGCCGTGAAATTCGCTAAACGGCCCGTCCCGAAATCTAAGTATTTTTAGTTAAGCAAATAATGAGGGCCCCGCAGCTCGCATTTTTATTTGGCGAGGCTCGTCTCATAATTTTATTTAAGGGCAAATCCTAAAGTGGCTATGATTTTTTATTTATTATTTGTATCTAAAGTAAAAGAAGAAATCCTAATTAATTTGTTACTAGATTAAAGCACATTGGAAGGAAAATTGCATTCAGATTTACCGCGAAAGAATGGCCCGCCACAAACCTTGGCCCAGGCCCAAAGTACATGAGCACATGAGGCGAACCTGGACCGCTTAAATGAGACATTGAGGCCTACACTTTTGCCAATGGGTTATTGAACCCCAAATCATGAAAAACAGACCAAACTTCACTTCAAATTGAATAAATACTCATGAGACTACTCCAGATTATTCAAGATATTTAAACAAATGGTAATCAACGGGCTGATTCGGGTTACTGACGCATTGATCAATGGCATACCAAATGAAAGCTCATATTATGTTATTCAACTAGCTACTGATGGATTCACAGGTATTGTCAAAGTGGACTGGAAACACAATAATATAGACAACTAATTGTTTCAGATGAGTTTAAATGGACATCACTAAATTAAAGCTAACAATTCAGTTTCTATTTTTTTAATGGGGTTATCATGTGGTTTTGAATTACAATGAACTAAATCACTAACATGGAATGAACAAACTTAAACTCGGACTTAATCCGCTTAGATCAGTTCAACACAATCCTAATGCAGCACGTCCCTATTATAAGAATCCAATCTTTGTTTCGTAAACTATAACTATTACCCACTATGCAGTCCAATTTCCAGTCCAGTTTTCAGGAAGCTTACATTAATCGCAAATAGTTCTAATTAAACAACCGCTTGTCTACTACAACTCGAACCAATCAAAACTAAACAACTAGTCGTCAATTGGTTGACTGAAACTACAAGCAAGAACTATTAAAAGAGGAATGCAGCAACAGAAGTTTGGTCCATGCTTCATTTCATTTCAATGCCAGGATAATACAAAATGTGTACCTGGAAATGTTTACAATGGAAGAAGAAGTCAGCAGCAACAATATGGCAGTAGTAGCACAGCAAAGCAATCAGCAAAGATTTGGAGTTTCAAACAACCATTAACACACCCCAGTGATTCCAGGAGTACCCTTCAATAAACCAGACTTCAATCCAAATAAACCAAATTCACTTCTCATTTAGCCATAGTCAACTTGGACCAGTTATATCTAATACTCAAGTAACTCAAGTTGCTTTTAAATCTTAATGTCAAAACAAAAACAGAGAAACTCTAGTTACTTTGGGTTCAAAGTAAGTTAAAGTGTTGAATTAAAGGCTGGAACTTGAAAGTAAACTAAAGGAAGGCAATGTGACAGTATATTTCTGAGTCTCAAACGTTTAGTGTATTTTGCTATACTCTCTTTACTCTCAAAAGAATCTCCAGAATTGAATCCCCAGAATCTCTCTCCCTTTTTTTATCTCTCTCCGCAAAATGTCTAAAAAGAACTTCTTCTTATATGTTTTTTCCAAACTCTTTTTCTCCTAATTTTAGGCAACTAGTGGACAATAAATTAATTTATTTTAGGCCTTAAAATCAAAAAGTGTTGTCTCTACTGCTATTTGTCTTTTTTAACTTTTTTAATCCACTTAGGAATGTCTCAATTCAGTCCACTAATAGACTTTAAGTATTCAGCAGCCCTTAATCAAATTATTTATGTAATTTAATTCCCCAAAATACCCCCTGAACTAACTGAAATCCTTACCCATCAGTTATGACCAATTCACCTAATCAAATAAATTGAATACCAATTAACCCAAACTAAATCCTAATTAGACACCTGATTGAATGTACATCAGCTATAACCAATATATCTTATCAGGTTCAATAAAATAGTTCAGGCTAGAACTTAAATTAGATTAAATGGCATTAAAAATGAGAACATTGATTCAGGACAAAGATCGAACTGGACTATTAAAAATTGATACACACACATACATGGGAATACCTAATTATGTTCACAACTCTAAACTAAGCTAAACAAAGTGAATGAAACACTGTGATATATTGGATGAAACATAAACTGAACTTGTATGCAAACTGACGACCATCAAAGAACAAACACCATTCAAAATGAAGCCATTTGAACCAGTGGTAACACCAAACAAATCACATGAGTAATCACAACAGAATATTAAGGACACTGACGTTAAAAATTAAACTAAAGAGTAAAACACATTCAAATGGTTCAAACATCCTAATAGATATACTAATGACTAGTGACGAAAATTTGACCCGAAAAAGGTCTGGATATAGGAGGGGAAGAAGTAATTGACAAACAAAGCAATGAAACCTCATTAGGCAAACAACAAACATAGAACAGAGGAGGAGAGGAAATACCTCAAATATCAGAAACCATATGAACTCTGCTTTCATCGACTTCGACTCGAATTTTTTGAGGTCAAACAGACCTTAATCGAGTGTTCTCGATTGAGAACACTCGACTAAGGTCGATTTGCAACCTCAAATCCCCCTAATCTCGGACAGGTTCCAGGTTTTGGCTTTTCAAGTCTCTTCAGTCGATTTAATATTCGATAACTTCCAGCTCGATTCGAGCTGAAACCTCATGGGATTTGGGACGCGGGTAGTCTAGAGGTTAACTGGTGTTACTTTGGGAAGGTTTAGGGTTGGCGCCGACACCTGGGAATCTTGTGGCAGCGCTAGAGTTCTTCGATTCAAAATGATATTCGACGTGTTTGGCTTGGATTTGAAGGGAGTGGTTTGGATATTTGGGAAGAGGAAGGTGAGGGGGACCTAGGGTGTAAATTTGGTGGCCATCGGAGGTGATTCCACCGGATACGGCGGAGGGACTGTCGGCTTTTTGGATATTCGAGAAGTTCATGTGGGTTTTGAGGGAAACTAATGGTGGATTAGAGATGGGGAGGTTATGGAGAACCTATGGTGTATTTTTGGTGAGGTTTGGTGACTGACCGCCGCCGTGGGAAATTTCCAGCGGTAGGTCAATGGTGGTTCATGGTGGGGATGTGTTTGGTCTCTAAAGAGAGACGATACAGAGGAGGGGTTGTGAGATAAGGGTGGGTTAATGGGAGTTGGGTATATTAAAATTAGGGAATTAACTTGGACCGTTGGATCAAGGGGAACCAACGACCCAGATTAAACAGGGGAGGGTAAAACGGGGTCGTTTGGTTTAGTGAGGGGTTGGACCGGTTTGGGGAGACGGGTCGGGTTATGTGACGGGTGAGGCTCAGGGATCTTGACCGTTGGATCAAAAGTGATTAATGGTCCAGATTGATTGACACCGAAACGGTGTCGTTTGATTGAGTTCAAAGGCTGGACCGGATGGGTTGGGGTTGGTTTTGGGCTGGACTATGTGAGTATTTTGATTTGGGCTGGAATTTAATTTCAAAAATGGCCCAAGTCCGTCTTCTTCCAATTTTTTCTTTTGTTTTATTTTTCTAAAATTCTAATAATAATAAAATTACAAACCTAAATTAATTTTTGATCAAATTATCCTAAAATACTAATTAACTCTAAATGGTAATTTTCACAAAATAACTAAATTTAAAAAAAAAACCACACAATTTGGACATTAAAGGCTAAAAATGCAAATTATATTATTTTTGTAATTTTTTTTCATTTTGTAAAACAAACTCAATTACTTCTAACTGTATAATTAAATACTAAATGCAAATCCGACATATTTTTGTATTTCCATGCACACACACAAACGCAAACAATAAGAGAAAATAACACAAAATCCACAAAAATTGCAAACAACACGAAATTATTTTATTTTAAATTTTTGGGAGTAATTCTCATATAGGAAAAATATCACGTGCTCACAACTTACATGATCTAAAATCCCCTGGGGCTCATTTCACCTAGAATAACAAGCAAGAAGGGTACAACAAGGTAATGAGCAAGATAGATAGAGTACTAGTTAATAGTGACTAGTTAGCAACTCTCCCTGCTTCCACAGTTCATTATATGGAATAAGGTTGTATGACCATTGTCCTGCTATTATCAGCTGGGAAAAAGGAGTGAATGGGAAGGAGAAGCAATTTAAGTACTTTAACATGTGGAGTATGGCACCAGATATCTCAGAAAAAGTAGAGGAAAGCTGGCAAATAGGGATATCAAGCTGCAAGCAATATCAACTAATGGGGAAGCTGAACAGACTTAAAAAAGTACTATGAAAGATCAACAAAAACAGATTTAGTGAAGTTGAAAAGAAAGCAGATCAAGCAAAGAAGGAACTTCAAGAATGTCAAGCTAAACTTCAGGCAAATCCTATGGACCATGAGCTGCATAAATAGGAGAAGGAACTGGCACATGCATATAATAGCTGGGAAGAAGCTAGATATCAGTATCTAAGGCAGAAGAGTAAAATACTTTGGGCAAAGCAAGGTGACCAAACCATAAGATACTTCCACAATAGTATAAAGGCATGGAGAAACAATAATAGAATCTTCTCTATAAGGGATGCTGATGGAGTTTATGTTACAGACATGGAAAAAATTGCTACCACTTTCATAGATTTCTATACATCCCTACTAGGCACTAGTAAGGATGATAGAGATCATGTGTGTAGTAACTTAGTAAAGCAAGGAGCTGTGGTGACTGAAGAGGATAGTAAAATGCTAGTGGCACCTTATTTAGAGAAGGAAGTAAAGAAAGCATTATGGGAAATTGCAGGGGATAAGAGTCCTGGTCCAGATGGCTATGGCAGTCAATTCTTCAAAGATAGCTGGAGAATAACTAGAGGAGATGTTACTGTAGCAGTTCTTGAATTCTTCAAAAATGGGAAGCTGTTGAAAGTGCTGAATAATACTGTCATAACACTCATCCCAAAAGGGACTCATGCAGATTCAGTAGGAGACTACAGGCCAATAGCTTGTTGCAACACTGTATACAAGGTAATATAAAAAATGTTATGCCAAAGATTAAGGAGGGTACTGCCTAGGATCATTTCTGAAAACCAAAGTGCCTTTGTAGAAGGGAGATCTATTGCCTAGAACATCCTAATATGTCAAGACCTAGTGAGACTCTATAATAGGAAAAATACTACTAAGAGTTGTCTTATAAAAATTGATCTTAAGAAGGCCTATGACTCAGTAGAATGGGGATTTGTGGAAGAAATGCTATATGCACTGAACTTTCCAAGTCAGTTCATAAACTGGATAATGAGGTGCATCACAACTACTCAATATACACTAGCAATCAATGGTGGCATGTATGGTTGCATAGTACAAAAAAGGGGACTGAGACAAGGGGATCCAATATCCCCATTGCTGTTATGTATGGAGTATTTTACTCGAATTATGAGAATGGTGGTTGTCCAAGAGGGGTTTGCTTATCATACAAAATGTAAAGGGCTGCAGCTCAATCATCTATGCTTGCAGATGATGTATTATTGTTCTGCAAAGGGGAATATCAAGCTATAGTACTAATGTTGAGAGGACTACAAAGCTTCTCAAATGCATGAGGCCTAACTACAAATGCTGCAAAGTGTAATATCTTCAGTGTAAACATGGATGATCAATGCATGTAGAACTTATGTGAACTAACAGGTTATAAGAGGGGATCTCTACCATTTAGGTATCTTGGGGTACCTATATCACCAAAGAAGTTGGAAGCACTGGATTGTGAAATCTTAATGGACAAGATGACAATGAAGATTAAAAGCTGGGGACAAGGAATTTATCATATGCAGGGAGAGTAATATTGGTAAATGCAGTACTAATGCACATACACACTTACTGGGCATCCATCTTTCTCTTGCCTAAAAAAGTCATCAAAAACATCATAAGGATATGTAGGAGCTTTCTATGGGATGGGAAAGTCTATACGAGCAAGACATCCCTAGTAGCATGGGACTTGGTCTACAGACCAAAAAGACTGGGAGGTTTAGGGGTGAATGACACTGCAGTTTGGAATGAAGCAGCCATAGCAAAATATGTATGGAACATAGCATCTAAAACTGATAATTTGTGGGTTAGATGGGTAAATCATATCTACTTAAAAGGAAGAGACTGGTGGCAGTACAAGAACCCTACAGATTGCAGCTGGTACTGGAGGAAAATTTGCTGTATAAGAGATAAATTTGTTGATTGATACATACAAAATCACTGGTTAACAACCAATGGAGATTATACAATCAGTAATGGTCATGCCTAGAAGAAAGGGACTAAGGAGGACTGGCCTTGGCGAGGGTAAGTATGGAATAAATTGAACATGCCAAAACACAGTATAATCTACTGGATGGTGGCACATATCAGACTCACGACGAAAGAAAGGCTAAAATGAATGGGAATCAACAAAGACAGCCTTTGTGAGATATGTGGAAATGTAGAAGAAATAATTGCTCACTTGTTCTTTGAATGTCCACTTGCGAGGAGGTGCATAGAAGACACACTGAGGTGGTTAAGCATAGATACCAGGAATCTAGAGCTGTAGGGGCTAGGGAGAAGAATGACCAGGAATATCAAAGGGAAATCATGCAGGGCTGCGGTGTTAACTATACTAGCAGCAGTATTTTATCACATATGGAGAGCAAGGAATATAGCATTATGGGAACATAAGGTGATATGACCTGGGCAGTTATACAAGCAGATTAACCAAGATTGCAAGTATAAAGCACTTGAAGCAATTAGAAGAAGCCATACGAGTAGAGAGAAAAACTAGATTGAAAAAATTTATAGAGAAAATGTATAGATATGATTGTAAATAAGTGATAGTAAGGACAATTAGAGAGTAGTCTAATTGTATTTGAGATGTAATTTTGACAAGCGATATATAAAATCTTTTTTGTTCGACCAAAAAAAAAAGAAATTTACAAATTGGAGCTGGATGCATGATTGAAATTAAAGTAGCTTTGATATAAAAAAACTAAGCCATACTCATGAAATTAATTTATAATAAGTGGAATAAGAAATAATACAGATGTACTATTAGCTAAAATATTTTATTATTTTTTGTCTTTAAACAATAAAATAGAAAAAGAATATTTGTAGCAGCAACATAATATTTTGTAGATATAAATGTTTAGAATGTTTTAAACGGATCCAAGTACCTTATCTGGATCGTCTTTCTCTTCCTGACTAGTCCCGAATATACTCTTCTTCTTAATTTTCCGGCAATACTTGACTCAATCAATATCTTCTAAATGTTTGATGCCAAACTCTCCTCACTAAGTGAGATTATACTGGGCTGCTGTTGTTGTTTGATGCCAAACTCGCTTGTCTTATCATTTCTTCTCTCGTCACAAATACCATGATTCACCTGTGTCCTCATGTGACAACCCAAAGGGTCATCACCTGTTTTCTCATTAGTTCCGTGCTTCCGAGGCCTTGAAAGCCTCACTTTTATTTGTTTCGATTTGCGTGCGCAGTCCGGGCATGTAGCTGGAAGGCTTTAATATGAATTCTGTGTGAAAAATAATGAATTTTGATATTAATATGGTTAAAGTTGACTTCGGTCAACATATTGGTAAACGGACCCGGACCCATGATTTGACGCTCCCGGATGGTCCGTAGAAAAATATGGGACTTGGGCATATGCCCGAAATTGAATTCCGAGGTCCCACGCCCGAGTAATGAATTTTTCCATGAAATTGTTTTCTGAAAATGTTTAAGCAAAATGAAAATAAAATTTGATCAGAAAGTGATGGTATCAGGCTCGTATTTTGGTTCCGACGCCCGGTACAAGTCTTAAATATGTGTTAAGCGCTATCTGTAAAGTTTGGTTGAAAACGGATGTCGTATGACGTGTTTCGGACTATAAGTTTCAAATTTGAAAGTTTATGAATCTTAGAAGAAAATCATGTGTTTTGAGGCTTGATTCTATGTATATGAGTTATTTTGGCGATTTGATCGCGCGAGTAAGTCCGTAGGATATTTTTGAGGTTGTGTGCATGTTTGATTTGGAGCCCCGAGTGCTCGGGTGAGTTTTGGATAGGTGTCGAGTTATTTTTCTTAAACTTTGGGCAGCAGATTTGCAACAGGTGCTTCAGACCTGCAGGCTTCGCATTTGCGAAGCCTGGCTCGCAAATGCAAAGTCTGCTTCGCAAATGCGAAGTTAGCCAGGTCCGCCTGGGATTGCAAAAGCGAAGAATTTTCTGCAAATGCGGACATCGCAAATGCGAACAAAATTCCACAAATGCGAAGACTGGGCATCTGGGCAGGGTTCGCAAATGCGAACTCTTTTCTTGCATTTCCCAAGTCTAGTGGGTTCGCAATTGCGAACCCAAGTTCGCAATTCCCATAACTGCAACCTGCAATTTTCATACTTAGATGATTTTTAAGCCTCATTTTTCATATCTCTCAATCCCAAACACCCATTGGCGATTTTTCAAGAACCCTTCCTCCTCTAATCATGAAAACATGATAAATGGTGTTAAAGATTGAAGAAATTAAGTAAAAATCAACTTACAGCATAGATGATTGAGCTGCAACCATTTACATTTTGTATGATAAGCAAACCCCTCTTGGACAACAACCATTCTCATAATTCGAGTAAAATACTCCATACATAACAGCAATGGGGATATTGGATCCCCTTGTCTCAGTCCCCTTTTTCGTACTATGCAACCATACATGCCACCATTGATTGCTAGTGTATATTGAGTAGTTGTGATGCACCTCATTATCCAGTTTATGATCTGACTTGGAAAGTTCAGTGCATATAGCATTTCTTCCACAAATCCCCATTCTACTGAGTCATAGGCCTTCTTAAGATCAATTTTTATAAGACAACTCTTAGTAGTATTTTTCCTATTATAGAGTCTCACTAGGTCTTGACATATTAGGATGTTCTAGGCAATAGATCTCCCTTCTACAAAGGCACTTTGGTTTTCAGAAATGATCTTAGGCAGTACCCTCCTTAATCTTTGGCATAACATTTTTTATATTACCTTGTATACAGTGTTGCAACAAGCTATTGGCCTGTAGTCTCCTACTGAATCTGCATGAGTCCCTTTTGGGATGAGTGTTATGACAGTATTATTCAGCACTTTCAACAGCTTCCCATTTTTGAAGAATTCAAGAACTGCTACAGTAACATCTCCTCTAGTTATTCTCCAGCTATCTTTGAAGAATTGACTGCCATAGCCATCTGGACCAGGACTCTTATCCCCTGCAATTTCCCATAATGCTTTCTTTACTTCCTTCTCTAAATAAGGTGCCACTAGCATTTTACTATCCTCTTCAGTCACCACAGCTCCTTGCTTTACTAAGTTACTACACACATGATCTCTATCATCCTTACTAGTGCCTAGTAGGGATGTATAGAAATCTATGAAAGTGGTAGCAATTTTTTCCATGTCTGTAACATAAACTCCATCAGCATCCCTTATAGAGAAGATTCTATTATTGTTTCTCCATGCCTTTATACTATTGTGGAAGTATCTTGTGGTTTGGTCACCTTGCTTTGCCCAAAGTATTTTACTCTTCTGCCTTAGATACTGATATCTAGCTTCTTCCCAGCTACTATATGCATGTGCCAGTTCCTTCTCCTGTTTATGTAGCTCATGGTCCATAGGATTTGCCTGAATTCTAGCTTGACATTCTTGAAGTTCCTTCTTTGCTTGATCTGCTTTCTTTTCAACTTCACTAAATCTGTTTTTGTTGATCTTCCATAGTACTTTTTTAAGTCTGTTCAGCTTCCCCACTAGTTGATATTGCTTACATCTTGATATCCCTATTTGCCAGCTTTCCTCTACTTTTTCTGAGATATCTGGTGCCATACTCCACATGTTAAAGTACTTAAATTGCTTCTCCTTCCCGTTCCCTCCTTTTTCCCAGCTGATAATAGCAGGACAATGGTCATACAACCCTTATTCCATATAATGAATTGTGGAAGCAGGGAGAGTTGCTAACTAGTCACTATTAACTATTACTCTATCTATCTTGCTCATTACCTTATCGTACCCTTCTTGCTTGTAATTCTAGGTGAAATAAGCCACAGGGGATTTTAGATCATGTAAGTTACAATTCTCTACACAATTCTTAAAATCTCTTATTTCAGCCATAGTGACAGGACTCCCAAACCTTTCCTCTTCATGTAGAACACAGTTGAAATCCCGCATTACACTCCATGGCCCTTGAACTTGGCTACAAATTTTGCTTATCTCCTCCCATAGTTCTCTTCTTAGTGCCTGATCATTAAATCCATACACTATAATTATGTGCATCTTCTCATTCCTTCCTCTATGTTTGACATGACAGTAAATTATTTGTGTTGTTACTGTTGCTATGTCAACCTCATAGATTTGAGGTTTCCATAGCAACCAAATCTTACCCCTAGGATGTTTATGTAGATTTGTACGGAATGACCACCCATTACAAAGATTAAGAGAGGCTTGTTAAGCCTTTGTTCTCTTAATCTTTGTCTCCAGGAGCCCAAATAGTCCAACCTTAGCATTGTGCAAAAATAGGTTTACTTCTTTCTGCTTGGCTGTCCTATTTAGGCCCCTTACATTCCAGCATCCAATATTATTCATTGGGTAGGGGGTTGCCCCCACCCTTTCCAATGTCATGGCCCAAACTAGTTTGTTTATCTCCAGGGTTAGATGAGCTTGCTATACTTCCATTTTCTCTTGTATTATCATCACTGCTCTTTGCTAGTACTGCATAAGAGTTCCCAAGTGAAAGAGTCATCTCTCTTGCCCTTGTTAATGTATCGCTTTTCCCTTTTTTCTTTTGCTGCACCATCACCTCTTTCTCCTTTTCTTTACTCTTTTCATTTCCTGCTTTATATGTGCTTTCCTTAGTCTGCTCCCCCTTGTCATCAGTTTGATCATTTTGCTTTTGGTTTTGTTATTCCTTTACTTCCTTCTTCTTCATATTCCTTCTCCAGTCTTCTTGTTCATGTCCAAAATTATTGCAAGTAGGACAATGCACTGGCTTCCATTCATACATTACTTGTTGCTCTATAATCTTCCCATATTCATTTTCAAACATGATCATTGAGGGATACTGCTGGTTAATTGATACCTCAACAAGTATCCTAGCAAATGTGAGTCTTTCCTTATGTGATGTAGCACTG
>MU678036.1:39986-77601 GCA_026770625.1 Nicotiana glauca
AGCATAGTTAGTTTTCAGCTGTTTATTTATTTTCAATCTTGTTTTAGTAATATTAAACAAATACAACTAAACCTTAGTTCTCTGTGAGATTCGACTCCAGACTTTTAGACCGGATTATATTTGCAGCGACCGCTTATCCTTTTTAGGACTAGAGTTGGGCGTGACCAATATGTAAAGAGGAATCTGGAAATATTTCGTTGTTTAGTTCTTGTTTTAGTGTAACTTTGATTATTAGAGATTAACAAATATAAATAGTAATTCTATGTGTTTAACCTTTCTAGCATATTAATGATATTTCAATAGTTCATTTATGCATTTACAGGTTCTTAGAATTTTGAATTGATAATAATAGTTAAAATCTATTAAAACCATATCTATAGTATTAATAGAATTATTTTAGATTGAAATAATCGAAGTAGTGTTCGTTTATTTGTTACTGAACGTGCCTATAAGCGGTAAAAAACAGTGTTAATAATTAGGTAAATTGTAGACTCAATAACCTCACAGAAATTCGATCCCTTGATCTTTCATTAGAAACCTATTGTATGGTTGTTTATTTGGGCTGATCCTGAAGCCCAATAAAGATGTAATAGAACTAATGAAATTTTTTTTGGGCCAGCAGTGCAAGGCCCAAAGCTGCCAAGAATTAAAAAATAAAATCAATCAAAGTCCTAAGTATAGTAATGCCATAAATAAATAATTGAGAATATAAGGAAATTAAATTCATATTTATAGGTTGATTAACCGTTAGAAACAAAACAAAATAGAAAACTTAGTATTTTGGCCTTTAATAAAAATAAAAATGAGACGAGCCTCGCCAAATCCAATACATAATTGCGGGGCCCTCAATAATTGCTTAAATAAAATACTTCGAAATTCAGGATGGCCCGTTTAATAAATTTCACGGTCTTCCCAAAAGATAATAAACAATTAGTCACTTTAGGCGCGTATGTTAATAATATTACCTTCCTAAATACGGGTGCACATTTATGTGACCCAAATCCAAATATCAACGAAGTCGAAATGTGTTAAAATCCACGGGCGTACTGGTACGGCGTGGTTCGAGATACATTTTCACGACGTTGCAATTCTTCTAAATAATAAATATAATAAAAGCGGGATATTAACAAAAGGCACCTAAAAATGGAACATGTATTGAAATCAGATAAAAATTAAGTACAACAATTGAGCGACCATGCTAGAACCACGGAATCCGGGAATGCCTAACACCTTCTCCCAGGTTAACAGAATTTCTTATCCGGATTTCTGGTTCGCGGACCGTTAACAGAGTCATATTTTCCTCGATTCGGGATTCAACTGGTGACTTGGGGCACCATTAATCTCCCAAGTGGCGACTCTGAATAAATAATAATAAATCACGTTCCGACTGTCCTTTAATTGGAAAAACTCCTTTACGCCCTTCACGGGGTGTATTAAAGTGGAAAAATGAGGTGTGGCAACTGCCCTTTTCTTCCTTCTTTTACTTTGCATTCCAGGTATATTCTTATGCTCCATATTGAATCTGAAGATTGTATTCACATGTAGAAACCATGTTGAAGTTGAATGATAAAGAACTATTTGCCGATGGTCTTCTAGCTTAGGATTTTAATTCAGTTAAACCGTTTAAATAAGTTTTGTGCACATATTAATTGGAATCTAATGGACTGTATGCACTATCACTATAGCTTCAACTGAGTTCTATGAGTAAAATAGGTGTAATTTTTTTCGAGTGAGCTATAGAATATTTGAAGTTAAGTAGGCCTGGATGATGTAAAGGCCTTGACTGCCTTAGTTGACAATGCTTTTCTCACGTGTTAGTTAACTTTTCGGATCCAAAGTATTGAATGTTAGGTCTTGTTAGAATGACTGGAGTTGAACATTTACACTATCACAAATTAGATTGAAAATCGGAATTAAGTCACCAGTTGTATCGTTGTGCAATCTAGCTGCTGAGAACGTTAGTTTAAATATGGCTTAATTGAATGGCTCAAATTCCCTATGTTAGCTCATATTTGGATCAGGGACTACCTTGGCCTGTTTGTTTCAGAAAATCGAATTAGGTACAAATATTGCTATAGTTCTGCAAAATAAAACAGCTGGCCTACAAAGAGTCATCGTCCAATAGTCAGGGTGCCTAACTAACGGTAGGCAAATGTGTAAGCAAAATATGGGCCAGTCTGGCATCAGGGATTCGATCCCTCGACCTCCCTGTGCGGCCTGATCTGCCTTGTCCAGGTTGGGCTGGCCTCAAGCCCAATACGCCTGGGTATGATTCTTCCATATGGGCTACGTGCAAGCCCAAAATGGCTGAAGACCTGAAATCATATGAGTTCACGGACCCAAATGGAATAACTATTAGATTATATTAATCAATTAGGACATCTTCTTTTATTTTTAGAGACAAATTAAATAGAAAATCGTAGTTTACTTTAAGTTGCCTTTAATATTAAAATGAGACGAGCCTCGCCAAATGAAAAAATGTAAAGATTACGGGGCCCACGTTAAATGGTTATAATAATCACTTAGATTCCAGGACGGGCAGTTTAGCGACTTTCACGGTCTTCCTCAAAATAATGACGTGTTAGTCTCTTTAGGCGTGTATTTTTAATAATGTTACATTCCTAAACTCGGGTACACATTTATGTGACCCAAATCCAAATCTCAACGGAGTAGAGATGTATCAACAACCACGGGTACATTGATGTAACGTGGTTCGAGACGCGTTTTCACGATGTTGCAATTCTCTTTTAAAAATAACAATAATAAAAGCGGTAAAGAGTTAAAAAATTTGCGCACATGTTCAACATTGTTAAAATCAGATAATTTAAGCCAAATATAACAGTTGAGCGACCGTGCTAGAACCACGGAACTCGGGAATGCCTAATACCTTCTCCCGGGTTAACAGAATTCCTTATCCGGATTTCTGGTCCGCGGACAGTAATACAGAGTCAATATTTTCCTCGATTAGGGATTCAAACCGGTGACTTGGGACACCATAAATCTCCCAAGTGGCGACTCTGAATCTCTTAATAAACGAATCCCGTTTCGATTGTCCTTTAATTGGAAAAAATTCCTCTATTACGCCCTTCGCGGGGTGCAGTAGGTAAAAAGGAGGTGACAATAGCCTGCATAATCATTAAAAGCACTAATCAAAGAATTTTGTTATTACTTTTTACCGTAAAAGCTATACAAAAATGTGGTTCTTTAGGGTCTAATTATAGTCTAATTTACCTATTATCGACACCCCACACTTAAATCTTTGCTCGTGCTCGAGCAAGTTGAACCACACTTCTAGGCCTAATCGTTTGATGCATTACTCTGTTTATGTCACACCCGCCCATTACGAAAGAACAACCTAAGCAGTGCAACAGCCACACTCGTGCTTACTCTATGTAATCTAAACAGAGGTGAAGACTTGCTTTTTCTTCCTGAGTTAAATGCCCTCACATCACATTTTTTAGAAAAGTTCCACACATATAAAATCAAACAACAAAGAACTATAGATAGAACGAATTCACTCACTCTCAGCAAAGAACATTCACATGCCACACAGATACACCATAAGCTTCCCTTAGTGTAATACTCTACTAATCGAGTTGTTCAGTCTAAGATCAATAGGGCTTCATTTGGTTGGTATAGTGACTAACCTCCCTAAGTACTTTTAACACAACAGTTCCCCTTATTCCAATTTCCATGTTCAGCCCAGTCATTCTTCCACACTTGTTTCATAAGCTACCCCCCACTTTTCCTAGGTGCAACTGGCTTTTTCTTGCCATTCAATATTTTAGGACCACCTATTTACAAGGTCTTTCTTCTATTATTCAATTTTTTTTAAGAACCATTGCACCATTCAAGTATTTTCCTGATTTTCCTTTTCCCACTCCATTACCACCCCACACTTTGACTTTTATATGATCTTTAATGATTCAAGTGCTTCTAGGAGGTAAAGGTTCAAAAAGTCAAGCTATTCAAATACATGGATGTAGGTTATTATAAGGTTATCAAAGAAACAGGCTTCAGGATCGAAGGGGTTAACTATGGTAATATGTACAGGTGGATTCATAATTATATAGGCTACACAAATAAATGCATAAATCATCTCTAAGACCAAACAACTTCTATTTCGCTTTGCACACACACAGGGCAAGTTCTAGGTATCATACGCAAGCACAGAATACATGTATTACCTCACACACACTTGGCATGTAACTCATTCCGAAGTAGTTTTTCAATACACTCATGTGAGCATTCAAGTAAGACAAGGTGTGCAAAATTAAAGCATAAGATTAAGAGCCTACAAGTGAGCCTAGACGTCGCACCCTCAAGTTCGTTTTAGTTATTTGCAGGTATGTACACTACGAGATGCATTTTTGCCCTCACCCATCTTAGCCCAAGAGAGTCCTAAGGGCCCTAAAAATATTAAAGAAAAATCTACCTAACCGGTTCAAGAAAAACCCTTGGAAAAGAACTGTGGTCAACAGAAAAACTAAGGGGGGATTACTACATTACCTAAAAAGACAATAAAAAAAATATCTTTTTGGCTTTTTTAATAGACTACTTCCCTCAAGAATAGTTTCTATGTGGTCCGTCATCAGGAAGAGTCTCCTACATTTTCTAGATTTTTGTTTATCCGACCTTAGCCCTCAAGAAACTCGTCGACAAGTGTCCGTCGTTGGACCAAGTCGGTGACGTCTAAGATAAGTACAAACAATTATGCACAAAAATAGAGGCACAGAACTACACCATACTTAAGGCATATATACACTAACAATACATAACACTAAATCAAGTCTCCTACCCCACACAAAAAGAATATGGCATGTCCCCATGTCATAAAACAAATAAAGTGCAGAAGGGTAAGAAAACTTCCCTGGTCATCACTCAGAGTTGGAGACGGTGTTGAGGTCCATTTTACAAGCCCTCCCATGTGAACGACCTGGAATGAAGGGTCATGTACTCCTGTATCCAGACTGGCCATCCCCCTAAGCATATTGTCTCAATCAGAGTGTCATAATCGACCACTGGGGAGTTGTGGTAATAATCAGTTTCACTAGTGAACGGAGGCAGCTGCAAGACATGGCGAATCTTCAGTAATGAGGCATCTACCACTTTGCCCTGCTCAATCATAGGATGGCACATATGTTTCGGGCAGTTCACATAGAACTCCTGGACCATCATTGGGTTGGCCGTTTTAGGTTCCTCGAACAAGAACTCCTTCCTCCTCTGTGTGATTTTCTTGAACATGTCCGGTGTTTCTATACGGAGGGCAGCCCTATCAATAGTAATCTCACGGACAAAGCTTTTTCAGCTTTAGCATGAAACCTGTCCTCTGCCTCCTATGACTTGAACCGGGTGGCATCATACGTCGGCAATTCGAAAGTGCTTTCCGTGTTCCTACTCTTCTTTCGTGCCATAGTACTTGAAAATTACAACGGAGTCTTGGGGAAAAAAGATGAGGGACAGATTTGGGGGGTTTTGGAGAGGTAGGGGTGGTTTTGGCAAGGGGGTTATGTATAGGATAAGAGAAAGTTGTGTATGGGTCAGTGGGGTTGTGGGTTTGGTTGGAGTAAAGGAAGAAGAAGAAGGAATAAAAATGGGGGTTTTGGGTTTTGGGAAGAAGAAGAAAGAAGAAAGAGGAGAGAAGTGGAGAGAAGAGGAGATAATAGGCGGGTGTTATGGGGAGGGTGGGGTTAGGTTAGGTTAATTAAAGGAGGAAATGAGAGGAAAAATTAAAAATTAAAAAGATTCTGCAAATGTACCTGGACCCGCTCTGACCTACCGCGGTCCTTTTGCGGTTACGCCGTAACAGCGATGAACCTCAATCAGAGAGGATCTCTGACCGCGGTCCTACCGCGGTTACGCCGTTACCGTCTTGAGCCTTCATCAGAGGGGATCTTTGACCGCGGTCGTACCATGGTTACGCCGTGGCCACTGTCTTGGCCTGTTCCTGGATGCCAATTTTGGGGTTCTTTTCATTGTTTTGCCCCTTAGGCACTCTTTTTACCTCTTTTAATGCCTACCTTACCGATGTTATGCCCATGCTCGTGATGCAAAGTCCTCCGTACTATCCTGCATATATACAATATGTTAGAAATTATACTATCGTGGGTTGCCTCCCATAAAGCACCCGATTTAATATCGCAGCACGAGTGCAATTAAGAGTCGCTCAACCTTTTTGGTTCATCGAGATGTACCATAGACAACTTTTTCGGTTCATCCACTCCCACATACATTTTAAGTCTTTTCCCATTAACCTTGAAGGTGTTGGTGTCGTTCTCACTTGTTATCTCCACAGCTCCAGATGGGAGCATTTGTACCACTCTAAATGGTCCTGACCATCAGGACTTTAACTTACCCGAAAACAATCCCAATCTTGAATTATACAATAATACCTTATCATCAGGTTTGAAATCCCTGTCCACAATGTGTTTATCATGCATCTTCTTCATTATTTCCTTGTATAGCCTCATGCTTCCAAAGGCTTGATAGCTAAATTCTTCCAGCTCATGCAACTCTGTCAGTCGATTTTGTCCAGAGGCGTCAGGATCCATGTTCAATTACTTTAGTGCCCACCAAACTAGATGTTGTAGCTCGACAGGCAGGTGACAAGCCTTCCCAAATACCAAATTGTATGGAGACATACCTATTAGATTTTTTACCGCAGTTCTGTAGGCCCAAAGTGCGTCATCAAGTTCTTTGCCCAATCAATTCGTGTGGCATTCACCGTCTTGGTTAGTATACTTTCTATCTCCCTGTTGGACACTTCAACCTGCCCACTGGTTTGCAGATGGTAAGGGGTGGCCACCTTGTGGCATACATCATATTTTGCACGTAGTTTCTTGAAGCCTCTATTACAGAAGTGAGTACCCCGTCACTGATGATCCCTATTGGTGTCCCAAACCTTGTGAATATGTTCTTTTTCAAAAATGCTACCACCACTCTTGCATCATTAGTGGGCAACGTTGTAGCCTCTATCCATTTAGACACGTAGTCCACAGCAACAAGGATGCACTTATTGCCAAATAAGGTGACAAACAGACCCATTAAGTCAATCCCCAAACATCAAACACCTCTACCTCTTGAATCGGGTCCATTGGCATCTCATGGCTACTGGAAATGTTTCCCGTATAATGGCATTCATTGCAGCCCTTGACCCAGAGGTGTGCATCTCTAAACATAGTTTGCCAAAAGAATCCGGCCTCTAGCACTTTTGTTGTTGTCTTGACCCCTCCATAATGTCCTCCGTATGCTGATGCGTGACAAGCCTGCAAAATTGAAAATTGTTCTATCTCGGGGACACACCTCCAGATAATATTATCAACACATATTTTAAACAATGAGGTTCGTCCCAATAATACATGTGGCAATCACGAAAGAACTTTTTCTTTTTGATAGATGAAAGGTCATATGGAACTATACCGCAGGCCAAGTAGTTTGCAATATCTGCATACCATGGCAAATCTTCCAAAGTAGCTATGAGCAGCTGCTCATCTGGAAAGGTTTCTAGAATCTCTTCGACCTCGACTGATTTTTCAGCTCCTTCAAGTCGTGATAGATGATCAGTGACTTGATTTTTTGTTCCCTTATGGTCACAAATTTTGAGGTCGAATTCTTGCAACAGCAGTACCCAACGAATCTGGCACGGCTTGGACTCCTTCTTCTCAATTAGGTACCTAAGAGTTTCATGGTCAGTGTATACAATTACCTTGGAACCAATCATATATGATCGGAACTTGTCAAAAGCAAACACTACCGCTAACATCTCCTTCTCTGTCACAGTGTAGTTGAGTTATGCACCGCTTAGCGTTCTACTTGCGTAATAAATTGGATGCATCAGCTTATCTTTTGGCTATCCCAAGACTGCTCCTATAGCATAATCCCTTGCGTCGCACATGAGCTCAAATGGTTGCTCCCAGTTGGGTGCAACAATGATGGATGCAGTTACCAAACTCTTCTTCAGTTCCTCTAATGCCAACCTACAATCATTAGAAAACACAAAGGGCTGATCCTTTTCAAGGAGTTTGCATAATGGGTTAGCAATTTTGGAAAAATCTTTTATGAAATGCCGGTAGAACCCGGCGTGCCCAAGAAAGCTTCTCACCGCTTTGATGGAAGTGGGCGGTGATAGCTTTTCAATCATGTCAAACTTAGCATGGTCGACCTCAATTCCTTTTCTGGACTCTCGATGTCCCAGGACTATCCCTTCTTGTACCATAAAATGGCACTTCTCCCAGTTTAGCACTAAGGTTGTCTCCACACATCTTTTAAGCACTCTGCTTAAGTTGTGAAGACACTCTTCGAATGAATCTCCCACCACGGAGAAATCATCCATAAAGACTTCCATATTATCTTCCACCATATCTGTGAAGATGGCTAACATGCACCGTTGAAAAGTCACTGGTGCATTGCAAAGCCCAAAGGGCATTCTCCGAAAGGCAAAGATGCCATACGGACAGGTGAAAGATGTTTTCTCTCTATCTTTGGGGGCTATTGATATCTGATTGTACTCCGAATATCCATCCAAGAAACAAAAGTGCAATCTTCTGGCCAGCCTGTCCAACATTTGGTCAATGAAAGGCAAGGGAAAGTGGTCCTTTCGGATGGCGGTGTTGAATTTCCGGTAATCCATGCAAATTCGCCACCCTATGACTATACGAGTTGAGATCAACTTATTGTTTTCAATTTTCACAACAGTCATTCCCCCCTTTTCGCCACACATTGGACAGGGCAGACCCAATTACTATCAGATATGGGGAAGATGATTCCCGCATCTAGCCATCTTATCACTTCCTTCTTTACAACCTCTTTCATGTTTGGGTTCAACCTTCACTGATGTTCCCTGGAAGGTTTGTGCCCCTCTTCTAGGAGAATCTTATACATATAGAAGGCTGGGCTGATACCCTTTATGTCTGCCATGGTCCAGCTAATGGCAGTCTTATTTTCTTGTAGTACCTGTAGGAGCCGTTCTACCTACACATCTAGCAAACCGGAAGATATAATAACATGGACGGTCGAATCAGGGCCCAAGAACACATACCTCAGGTGATTTGGGAGTGTCTTTAGCTCTAGTTTGGGTGGTTCTTCAATTGATGGATTTGCTGGAGGTGTAGCCCTTTTTTCTAATTCAAGGGACTCAAATTGAGGTTTCCTTTTCCAGAATCCTCGGCCTTCAAGTGGCTTCACCATCCATCTCTTCTAGATTTTTCGGACATGTATCCAATATGTCATTCACAGTCAGGGTCACTTCGTCCTCTTGCAGAATCACATCTACTGCATCAACTAAAGAGAAATTAGCATATTCACTGGGTCTTCTCATAGATTTCTGAACATTGAATATGGCTTCTTCATCGTTACATCTCATTTTTAGTTCCCCAATCTCACAATCGATCGGTGCTCTTCCAGTCGCCAAAAGCGGTCTACCCAGAATGAGAGGTATCTCCTAATCTACCTGGCAGTCCAGGATAACAACGTCTGTTGGGAACATAAACTACCCCACTTGCACCAACACATCATCAAGAATACCAGTTGGCCTTTTCACCATGCGATCAACTAGCTGTAGCAGCATAGTAGTCAGTCTAGCTCTGCTAATGCCCAATTTAGTGTACACAGTCAGCGACATCAGATTTATGTTGGCCCCTATATCACATAAGGCCTTTGGACATGCGTAGCTCCCAATTGTGCACCGAATAGTGAAACTACCTGGATCAAACATCTTTTGAGCCATTGGTCTTGTCACTACTACGCTACAGGTCTGTGAGAGAGCCACAATTAAAAGATCCTAAAAATCAAACTTTCATGACATTAAATCTTTCATCTTCTTTGCATAATCGGGCATCTCCCTCAAAGCATCCATCAAAGGAATATTCAACTGAATCTGACGCAGCATCTCCATAAATTTCTTGTATTGAACTTTCTTCTTTTGTTTAACCAGTCTCTGAGGGAAGGGTGCAGGTATCACCCTTTGTGCGTTGCTTGTTGGCTTCTCCATGATGGTATTTTCTAGCACAAGAGGTGCCACCTGTTCTGCAGCTTGCTCATTCGTCTTTTCTATTTCATGACTCTGCTCAACCACCACTTCAGTAAGCTCTGTTGGATCCTCCACCTCTAACGGAACTAGAGCGACTATCGTACTCTCCTTCCTGGCTTGTAGATTCTTCTGTTCGCTATCTAAATCTTTCCCATTCTGGAGACTTACTGCCATCAGCTGATTTGGGTTTTTGCTCCTTGGGGTTTATGTTAGTGTCTGCAGTCAAGGCTCCCTGAGGACGGTTGTTCAAAGCCATGGACAACTGTCCCAACTGCGTTTCTATGTTCTTTATGGCTGAATCATGCACTGCCAATTTTTCCTGCACTTTATTATTTGTGCCAATGAGTTGCTGAAGCATGCCCCTGATTTCCACCATATTATTATCTTGAAGCTGAGAAGGCGGTTGATAAGCTGATTGTGTTGTGGATAGCCCTGTGGTTTCTGATATGGTACTAGCACTAATCGGTTTTGAGGGTGCATACCACCAGGTTTTTGCACATTAGGTCTGTGCTACTGATTTTGCTACGGTCTCTATTGTTGTGCTCCTTGTCTCTGCCCTCATATTTGTTGACATAATTCATATCCTCTCGTGCCCCATGATAACCTTCTCCGCTCCATGAACACACATACGACTGATTAATACAAGGTGTACACAGTCCTCCATTCATTGTATCAACAATGTGCACATGTTTTGTACCTATTTCATCAATCTTCTTTGTCAGGTTGCTTACCTGGGTCATGAGTGTTTCCATGTTCTCTGCCTGCAAATTTTTGGGATCAAGCGGGACTGAATGCACTATGGGTGCCAGTGTTGTACCTCTAGTCATCCACCCTGAGTTTTGTGACATCTTATCGAGAAGGATTTTGCACTCGGTAAATGTTTTGCTTAAGAAAGAACCTCCAGCTGAAGCATCCACATTTGCTTTCAAGTTGTCAGCTAGACCTATGTAGAATCTCTGGCTGAGCATCTAGTCTAGAATGCCATGATGAGGACACTTCACTAGCATCCCTTTAAATCTATCCCAAGTTTCTTGCAAGGACTCAGTTGGCTATTGCTTATACTGCAATATTTCATCAATTTGTCTTGCAGTCTTGTTAGGCAGATAGAACTTGTTCAGGAACTGCTTGACTAACTCCTCCCAGGTAGTGATAGAGTTGATAGGGAGCGAATTTAGCCAAGTCTGAGCTCCCCGGTTACAGATAATGGAAACAGTAGCAACTTGATAGTTCCAGGGTCGCGTTTGGCTACCTTTGGGTCATACAAATTATCAGAAAATTTTTCAAGTGTTGTTGCGGGTCTTCAATGTGTGACCCGGAGAACAATCCTTTATTCTGCAGCAGATGCAACATATTTTTGGTTCTCTGGAAAGTCTCCGCTTGGATTGCGGGCACAGCTATAGCAGTGGCCAGGTTATCAACCGTGGGCTATGCCCAGTCATAAAGTGCAGCCTCGGGCACAAGAGGTGCCACTACTCTTGCGTTAGGGTTTACTGGTGGGTCCCCAACGTTTCTGTTGACGTTGTCTACATCACCCATGTTTAATTCGAGATGGTGTGATTGTTGAAGTCTCTTGTTGGGATGGTTCAGTGCCCTGAATGTTTTCTCGGGGTCTGTGAGTCCTTCTAGAAGTTCTCCAGTCCTAGAAGAACTTCTAGGCATACACCTGATTTCCACAAGAGTTCAAACTTAGAATTTCAATGAAAGATTGAGTATAGAGAAAACTGACTACACTTAGAATTTTTGTATTTCTTTCAATTGCAATTGATAACACCGTCAGGTCCCCGGCAACGGCGCCAAAATTTGATCATGCTCAACTGAGTCTCGCAAAAGACTATGCGAGCGTTGCAAATATAATCTAAGTATTTATGCCCAGAGTCGAACCCACAGGGACTTAACCTATCAATTACTTTTGTTGGACTTACTAAATTCTATAGAATCAACTTCCCCAAACGTTGTAAATAACAGTTGATGGTAATTCTAACAACTAAAACTGAAAGTAAATAAACAGCTAAAAATTAACTATGCTTGATTTGTAAACAATTGGTATAGGTCTAAGGTAATGGTTTCCCCCGTTGTTGATTTCCTTAGTTGTATGTTTCTTATAGCGTTGACTTAGTTTCCTTTATCAATCGTGAACTCTCAAGCAATCATAAATCTCTCTCGAGCAATTATGATAATTTACTAGACGCACACTCTCAGCTACGCTAGCTAGATTCGCATTACAGTTCACTTAGATTGCACCCGAGGTATCGTTATCTCTAATCCAACCACTAAACCCTCGATTATGCCTCTTGTCTATACTCCGGGAGTGATGTTGTTCAAACAACTACCTAAATATGTACTCTATCTCAAGTATATACATAATAAATAGGCACAGCTAATTGAGGGCCCTTCAATCAACTACAACAAGAATGTAGTTGAAAAAATAAAGATTAACAACCAATCAAAACTATATTAACATCACAATAAATTCATCCCCAACGGGTTCCACCAAAATCTTAGATTAGAATAGTTTGCTACTCATGAATATCACAAAAGAATTCATATTCAAAGGCAAAAGAACAAAGAAGAAGATTAAAGATTGATGCCCAATGATTCCCCTTGCCTTTTGCCCTTCCTTCTGATGTTTTTCACTTCCAAAAATCATTCTCCCCTTTCTTGGCCGGCTTCCTTCGCTTAATATAGGGTTTAGGGCTTAAAATTCCGTGTTTTGGACTTTGGTCCCTGAAGTTTACGCATCCTGCCGTGGTCCTACTGCGGTTACACCAGGACCACGGCCAGAGTGACCTTCAAAATCTGCAGCAGTATTCTGCCGCGGTCCTACAGCGGTTACGCCCAGACAGCGACAGACCAGCTTCAGTTATGGTTTTGTCCCTTCGCTTGGTGCACTTTGTGGATATTGTATGATTGGCCTCCTTTTCTCCGTAATTGATCCCAAAAATACTCCACAAACTTTTTTTATTGGATATAGCCTGCAAAGCATGAAAAACACTAATCAGAGCATTTTGTTGTCTCTTTTTACTGTAAAAGCTATACAAAAATATGGTTCTTTAGGGCCTAATTATAGTCTAATTTACTTTTTATCATACGTCGTAACGTTCTCCTCAGGGGAAGGGTCTTGCAGGACCACGCCTCCCCCATTTACATTTTCTCCTGATCCCCTCGAGGTCCTTTTCCGCCACCGAAGAGGCAATCCTCGACACATGCCCCTGGTGACCCGAAATATTAGGAGGTTTTCCTGACGAAGCAATGCCCCTCGGGGATGTATGCTCCGGGCATTGCTCCACTGATGTCGGAGAAGGGCCGCAATCTCCAGTCAAAGGCAGAATACAGGAATAAGTACCCTTCGCCCGAACATCGGACGTCGAAGCAGCGGCCATGACCACGACAGGATAACAGGGGGAGGAAGACTATCCAAGCAAAAACCAGAGAAATGGGTAAGCTCTAGGAAAGTACCAAGCTCTACAGAAGAGATGAGCCTATCAAACAACAAAATGCAGTAGTCATCGCTTGGGGGAATAGATAAATATATAAGGGCCAGGCGACACCCGACCAAATTGCCTATGCAGGCCAATAAATTTTGGTTGCGATAACATCACACTCCCCTTAGGTAATACAATGAATAAACTACTCCAGAATCCCAAGTGTTTTGAAAAAATAAGAGGCGGGCCCCGAGGAATCTCCAATGACATTTCCATTAGCTCGTAACTCAACCTCATCTACAAAATACAAAAAGGCTCTGAAGGTCCGATGCCTAGTGCTCTGAAGCAAAAAGAACTATAGAAATAAAGTCTCCATTTCATATTAACAAAATAGTTGCACATCTTTACAATATTTGGAAGGGAGATCATATGAAACAAAAAAAAAAAGAGAAAGGGGGGCTCACAGACTACTCCTCACTGCAATAATCTTCGCCCTCATTGGGAATAGTTAGACGCTTCAGTTCCTCCTCCGTCTCACGAGCCTTGTTCAGATCAGCGGATAGCTCGAAGACACAGGCCAAGAGTTCTTCTAGAACCTCCCTTTTTCATTTTGCCTTGGCATGATCAACAGCACAGACCAGTCTCTTCTCGGCCGCTGGCGAAATATCACGGGTCGTCGCATGCGTCGTGGCTACGTCTGCCTGGTAAGCATCGACATCTTGTTCCAAAACAAGCTTGGCCTCGATCAAAGCATCGATCTCCTTACAGGCGTTCGAAAAGAGGCTCGAAAATATCGACAACTCCCCAACTGCACTTTTATTCCGCTCCCTCAACTCGAAAACCTCCATTTCCAACTCGGTGATCCTAGAGTTTCCCTGGTTAACCTTCATTACAAATCAAGGCGACAAAAATATAAATACAAAATACTTATATGGATGCTGAGCGGAGGAGCATATATGAAAGAAAAAAGAAGAATACATGTGCGGTGAGAATGATCTTCTCCCAGAGTGCCGCCTTTAAAGTAGCTTGAAGATCTTTCACCTTCTCTCCTCCCCGGATACCTCGAGACTCAAAATCTTGCAGTCTCGAAGTAATGGCGTCACGCTCTTTCTCATGATGTGCGTCTTTCTCACGGAGCTGTGATATGATACGATCGTATAACTCTTTGCACTACATCACAACAAGAAAATTAAGAAAAGCGATGAATAACATCCAAGGGCGATGGGAAACGCTCAAAGAAAAATTTTCACCTGTCGTAGGGATTTCTCCGCTGCATCAACAACGTCAGTCAAGTCCAGATCAACTCTGTCAGGCACATCATTGAAGATGTTTGCAAAAGTGCCTTCCTCTCCGAAGAAAGTTTCAACCGTGGCACAAACTATCCTCCCGGCGACTCTCAGTTCTCCCGACGAAATTGAACAATTTCTGATGAAGTCATTCGGGTTATCAACCTCGTCGAATAGGCTCTGAACTCCGTCTTATCTAGGCCCACAGCCCTGCTGGCATAAGCTAATCCAAATTTGGCTGATCAATTCAAAACCACATCAGCATCCTTACCAACAACCTTCGGCTCCTTAGCCTTGCTAGCCAGAGCCGTTACAGACTCAGCAACCTCCATCCGGGGTACCTGCGAACCTTTCACGCTAGTTCTCGACCTCCTTTTTAGTGGACTGCCATCATCATCTTCTTCCCCACTTGCACCGGGATCTGGTCAGAGCTCGGGATAGTAGCCTTGTCAGGTCGAGCAGTAATCACTTTTGTTTTCCTTTTCCTGCTCGTGCCGACTTCCAAGGCCTCTTTTTTGCCACCAGGGGTGGCCTTATCAATGTCTTTTCTCCAAGGCCTGCATCAACACGATGAGTGAACCACAAAGGGAATACAAAATACAAGTTACATACAGAAAAGAAACCCCACCATGGTTCTTGGCCACCCAATGCCTATCAGCCACGAGGTCCCAGGATCGAAGATGATACGAGAACTCACTATCCAAGTGCTTTATTCATCTTGCCAAGTCTGGGACCTCCTCAGGATGCCAAGTAAAAGCTGCAGAAAGTCGCTGAGAGGTTATCACAAAAAGGAAAAATGAAAAGCTAAGGAACAATTAAAAAGAGGATATACTTACGCTGAAAGTTCCACCGTTTGGGAAAAGGCATCCATTAGACCAGGATGATGTCTGAGGTGCGCACTCAAATAAACCTGCTCATCCACCCTCGGTATTTTCCCTCATCGACGCTTGAAAAGAGAGGCTTCTTGGACCGTTGTCGAAGTTTGATCATGCCTCAGTACAACCGAGGATGGTATCGTGCGATCAGATGGTTGAGACAAAGAACCTCGCCCGCAATCTCCTTAGTAAAATGCCTAACAATCAGCACAATCCTCTAAAATGATGGTGAGATCTGGCCAAGGGTCACTCAATACCGAGTATAGAAGTAAAGGATCACCGTGCTAATGTCCAAGAGAGGATATTTCACGTATTCGTTGGGAGCCAAGGTGAACGGGTATGTGTATGCACAAAGAAAACCTTCATTGAAACTGGTAATATCTTCGCCGGAGGTAGGAATTTCCACTGTTGCTGTTTCATTCCATAAGAAGTCGCCCTTTACTCTTTCGACATTAGTCACGACACTAATATATCGAGACATTTGCTCGCATCGGCCCGATGTGAATGTGGGAGCCTCGACACTAAAATCCTTTGATGTATCGAACTCGGAAGGGATCCACTACTCTAAAGAAGGGGCCAGCCTATCATCCCCCCTGCCGACTTGGATGATGATGCAGTATCATTTCGACGGGGTACCATTCTAGAAGTCTTAGCCATAAATAATGAAGGAACTCTTCCGAAAAGAAAAATAGAGAAGGACAAAAATATGTCGAATAAATTAAGATTCTGGTTCGCAAGCCTAGAGGAAGGGCAAAAATGAGCAGCATCTAATGGTCCGATCATTTTATAGGATCCAATCAGGGAACGGAAGGGATGAGCCTACAATGGTTCGCAAACACCACGATCGGGCTGTGGCATTTAATGCTCTTACATGAATAATATAAACGTACTTTACCAAGTCCCCTCACCTATATAAGGGGGACTCATCCCACTTTTTAAGGGACTGATGTTGCTCCACTTCTCCAATAAGCAATAATATATAACTCTCTCTCTTTCTTCTAAGTTAACTATGTTCTTCGACCCTGAGGTCGCCCTAGCATTTTATTGTTCTTTATTTTTTCTTTTCCATTTAGCACAAGATTGACGATATAAAGCCTTGTACATATATATTTATCTGTTATCCCCTTCTCGATCACCCTCGATAAGATTACCTTCGATAGACAAGAGGTAGGCTCGAGGCCTGGACCCGAGGTATCTACTGGCTTATCCTAAGCCTAGAAACGCTTCTTATCGGTTTGATTATGATTTTGGTTAGCTCGATCTTTACTCCTTTTACTCCACATTTATCATTTATCACCTTCTCAGACTAGCTCATAAATATATCACATATTTTTAAAATACCATTTACAAATTTAATTGTTATTAATATTTTCATGGTAAATAATATATAAAATAAAGATTTAAATGAGATGATTAATGAAAAGTAAAAACGTCATGGTAAGACGGCCCAGCCGATCGGGCCGTGATCAGATGCCATGCTTCAGATATGGTGGTATTGTGTTGATATTGAATCCGAAAAGTGAGAATGAGATTGTGATTGAGATATATGCCTCAAATGAGGCAACGTAGCTGGTCGGGTCATGATCGGACTCCACACAAGAAAGCGGTGGTATTGTGAATGATGATGAATAGTATGTGAAAGTTATATGGTCCATTTATTTGATGTTGTGGTGATCGATTAAAGATTTTGATTGAACCTTGTGATTTCCTTGTTCTTGTATGATAGTTCTTTCTAATGAGGTGGTGTTTAGTTATACATACTAGTACTATTCTATGGTACTAACATCCTTTTTTCCGGAGACTCTACATCTTTGAATGGATGTAGGTGGCTCTTGGAAACATAACGATGGTTTAAGGGTTGTAATATGAAATGAACTAACAATGTTATATGTACGATCTTTCCTACTTTCTAAGTAAACAAAAGCATGGTTTCCTTAATCATATTGAGTTGGGTTGAAAGTGTTAAAAAGGCTTGCTCAATTAGGTTCACTCGATTGAGCATCGTTCGTGCCTCCCGAGGTTGGGGCGTGATAGGGATGAGGCGACACATCTAAAGGGAGAGGTGAACCTTCTTCGGGTTAAGGCAAGAGTGCCTTGCCCTTTGGCCAACAAAATACAATAACAAAGAAAGCAACCAGCAGTACAGTTAATACCGCCAGGGAGATACCAACTCAGGGTTGAGCCGTCCTCATTTCACAGCACTTTTGAGGAATCGAAGAGTGCTAGTTAGGCTTTTGAGCCATTGGCTACATATTTCCCTGAGGTACAGGATACACCAATTTAGGATATCCCCAATGATTGCAGAGAGGGAGATGCTACAGTAGTTGGTCTTGAAAGATCAAAGAAGGAAGAGTTTTGGGAGGACCGCTTTGTCAGCCTAGCCACTTTCACCAGCTTTTCAGGTTGATATCTCTTGAGCTACAGTTTCTATTGAAAGAATCTGAGAGGTAAAAGCCCACAGTGTTGAGACAGTTCAGGGAATGGAAGAGGTGGATGTGGTTCACTCAAAGTGTAGTGGATGCCAAACAGTACTTGGTCCATGAATTCTATGCCAATTTGGCTCACATGAGAAAGGGGACAAAAGTGACTAAAGTACGTATCCTAAAACTAAGATTTGATCAGCATACACTCAACACATGCTTGGGCTTTGAAGATATTGAGCCAAAGGAATATTTGGAGAATATCCATTAGGAGACGCAGCCCGGCCTTGGTTAGTAGAGATTCTAGCATCACCAAGGCCACTACCACTATGGATTGCCACTAGGGTTCCTATCCATCGGAGCACTTTGAGTTTCATGGCGAAGGGGTGGCAAACATTTGTCTGCAACAGACTGGACCTGAGCCAGAATAAGACTTAACTTCCAAGTCCTCGGGTAGTTCTTGCTTCTATTATGGCCATGTACCCTATCAATATGGGTGATATGATGTCGACAAACATCTAAGTGATTGCTTGGCAAGATAATTTATCCTACCCATATCCCAATACTATTACAGAATATTTAATAGAGACGAGGGATTATGACATAAAGATTAAGCCGAAAAAGCCTTTTACTTGGTATTCACTGATGGATATCAACAGTCCGAAGAAGAAAGTTTAGGCTCCTACCACCAAGAACCAATCTAATAAGCCAGCAATGGTAGCTGTTGTGGAAGTTGACATTCCATCCACTTTGGCCGAACCCTCTTCCAGTGCCGCAACTATGCATCCACAATCATCCATAGCCCCTACTGCAGTTCCTACCACAGCTGCCACATCGGCTTTGAAGCTAGTGCCTATGCATGTTGTCCTACACTCTACATTGCGAGTTTCCTAGATATTGGCGAGCCTCAACAACTGAATGCAGACAGAAACTATAAAGTTTTCTGACTTATCCATTAGTGTTGTAGCGCAGTCTTCTGTTTAGGCACATCAGTTTCCCCCTTAAAGAGACATTGAGGAAGCTATTAAAGAACCAGAACATTATTATGGCGACCTTGGTACAACGCGGGTCAGTGATCGAAGAGCTGGGAGAAGAAGTAAAGAAGATGAGTAAGTCCCATTCCAACAAGAAGCCAGTAGGCATGCTTCTGAGACAGATGACCAGGCTTGCTAGCCGGAGATCTCCCCTTTGACATACCGCTTGACGTAGACATTTCTATCCCAAATACTATGCACCATCTACACCGGTGGCACTAGCTGGAAAGTATGAGAGCCAGATCTTGCTACTAACAGTATTGAGTCAGTGCATCATATATTCTCCAACCTAGCCACACCCAGAGTTGAGGATGATGAGATTCAGTTGGCAAAGCCTGAGGGCGATGACATTACAGGGGACGCAGAGATATCCAAGGAGCCATAAGGAATTTTCTTCACTCTTTCCCCTCTTTTACTTTTATTTTGTCAAGCATTGGGACAATGCTTATCTTTATTCAGGGAATGGAGTTTATTTATTATATTTGATATATTTCAAGACATTTGTCCTGTAATAACTTGATATTATTCTCTCTTTTCTAATTATGTATATATTTTATCTCTCTTTCTCTTATTGTGTATATTTATTCTTTCTTCATTAGTTTTTGCTTATTAGCTCTTTATTTTTGTTTCTTTATTAGTTCTTTATTTGATTTAGTAGCTTCTTTTTATATTTTAGTAGATAATAAGCCTTTGTTTTTCTTAATATCACGGTTCTTTCCAAAGGTGGTTGTTGGATGAATCGGTTGACTAGTCCCAAAGATGGATGGCGTGACAACCTTCTTAAGGGAATGAGTCAGTTTTTTGTGTGTTTAGTTAACAATAGTAGTAGTAATGAATAAGACAACTCTATTTTCATTTACATTCTGGTTGCATGAGCAGTGAGATGAATTGTTGTTGGTCCTAGTATCTGTGCTAAGGGTCTAGAACTTGCCCCGAATGTGTTTCAAGGAGAAATTCTAAGTTTTGCTTTGTTTGAGAAGTTAGTGTAGGTTCTCCTTGGGCCGTTTGATTTTTCTATTGTCAACCAATGTCATTATCACTAGTCAACCCATTTGAGCCTCTAGCCTTTCTCATTTAATAACCATGTTACAAGACTTTATCCGTTTGGTTATGTCCCCCTCTTGGCACCTGAGCTTTTAACACTCTTGTGAAGAAAATGGCTTAAAACATAAGTTTGGGTGAGAGATGAGGAACTTTAAAAAGTATCAAGGCACAAAAAGAGAAAAGAAATGATGTTTATGAGAAGAAAATTCAAGAAAAGAAAAGAAAAATAAAAAAGATGCAGAAAGTTAATAAGTGGAATGGTTGAAGGGATTCAAAAAGAGGTAACGATCCAAAACATTGAGAAATAAAAAAGGAGAAAAATAATGAAGTGATCAAAAAAAAGTGATGCGAAGTCTCTCTAGTCCCCAATGAAAAGAAAGTGCCTCTGAGGATTGGCAAAGAGAGAGCCGAGAAATGAAAGATAGAGTGCATAATGAAAGGTGTAGCCACTTACCCATATGGTTACCTATCCTAACCCAAAAGCCTTCATTACACACAAAAGAAGTCCTACATGATTTCAAACTGATCTTACATTAGTGGCGATCTATATGAGGGGCAAGCCTATAGTATTTGAAGTTGTACTTGTGTCATTCTCTTGAGATTCATTAGTGAACCGTTCATAAATCTTTGGATTAAGTGCTAAATTTCTTAAGTGAGCTAGGAAATTTGAAAGTAGATGAGGAAGAGCTTGGAGTCCACCATGAACTACATGATAGACAAGAGCCCTTGACAACTAAAGCCAATTCTTGAAGCTTAAATGTCACATTAGAACTATACGTTGCATGAATGTTTAACTTGTTGCCTTGCTGATAATACATGAGTATTGTGGGTAATTGTCGGTCCCAACAGATGTGTGGATGGCTTAACTTTGAATCGCTGAAATGACCGTTAACTTTTGGAGGTGGGAACTAATTTATTTGCTTGAGTACAAGCAAAGACGTAAGTTTAGGGGAGTTGATAAGTGTGGATTTTGACTTCTTATTAGCACATTTTAGCTTTTGTTTTAGTTCAAAAGTACTGAATTGTGTTTTTGAAACTAATGAAATTGTGCAAATTGTAGCAATACTGGATGTTTGGGCTCCTAAGATGAAATCCAAGTCTAAAACGAGTGTTCCAAAATGCAAGGCAATAATGGGTGAGAAGCACAAATGTGTGGTCTGCAGAAGGAATTCTGTGGCTGTAGAAGAAATTGCGGACCGCAGAATTCCATCTATGGCCAAAATCAAGAAGAAAAATCTAACAAAACTTTCAGCAATGAATGGACTGCACATGAATTGTGCGTCCACAGAACTGGGATTAAGAGTCAATGATCTGAGAGTATGCAAAAAGACTAGGTCCAGGAGCCTTCGTACAGTACAGACTGCATAAGAATTGTATAGCCACAGAAGATTGCCTTGTGGCTGCAGTCCAAAAATATGCAACCGAAGAAGATTTCCTCGCGGTCGCAGTCCAGAAATGTGTGGCTGCAAAACTCACCTTCCAGCCAACTGAAAAAATATGTAGATCGCACATGGAATTGCGCAGCTACAGAACCTCCCGAGGGGCATTGTTTTCACAATTTTTGGCCCTGTATAAATAGACGAGTATTATAAAATTAGGTCAAGTTTGAACATACAAAGATGTTGCAGCCGTTTCTCTTTTCTATTTTAGGAAGTTTTAGCTTATTTGAGTATTTTAACATTAGATTTCATCATTTTAATCTTCTGTTATGAGTTTAATTAGCTTTTCATCTTTATTTTCTTCAAATCCCATTATGAGTAGCTAGATTTTTACTAGAGTTGTGACCTAACCGTAATGTGTAAACCTTATGGGTGATTAATTTTATATTTGTTTATGATTGAGTGTTAATTATTTAGTTTAGTTCATGCTTCAGTATTATAATTAATGGTTTCAAACATTGATTCATGCCTATTTGACTTAGTCTCTAACTGAGAAAAGGGACCTAATGTAGGATAACGTGGCTAACAAGGAATTGGGTTAATTGAGCGATTGGTTAACCTAAATAAAGGGTTCAAACTAGAGATAGTAAGAACCCGACTTGAGCTCTTATCAACTACTTTGGTTGATACCCATTTGGACTTGAGAAAGCTAAATTGCGCAAAACTACTCTCTATCCGTGAGGTATTGAGTGGGTAACATTGAATTGGGAGCTATAATACACCCCAATCAACAAACAACTATAAACATCTTTATCCCATTAGGCAAACACCTAGGTTATGGTCACAACCTTAGGCCTTAAATACAATTGGAAAAGCCTCAAAAACATTTATCTATAATCTATATTCTTTAGCTTGCATTTACTAGAGTAACACTAGAAATAGATAACAAAACCATGTTGTGGAAGTGCAATCTTAGATAACCCATTTGCTTGCTTAAAATATATATACTCCTAACACACCTCATAATTCCTAATGGATTCGACCCAAACTCATAATTGGGTAGTTATTATTGCATACGACTGTATCACATCTCCTATCGAGGTGTGTGGTGGACATATCAACAGCCATCTAGGGGTGAGGGACAGGCGGGTAAAGGTTGTTCTAGAGATAGATTCTAGGCCACATTCTATGCTTTTCTAGGTAGGACAGAGGTAGTTGCTTCAGACTCAGTCATTACATGTATGGTTCTAGTTTTCCATAGGCATGTATCAGTCCTATTTGATCCGGGGTCCACTTGTTCATATGTGTCACCTTAATTTGCTCTATATTTGGATATATCATATTATTCCTTGAGTTATTCTATTTATGTGTCCACGTTGGTGGGAGATACTATTGTTGTGGACCACGTGTATCCGTCATGTTTAGTTGTTATTGGTGGTTTTAGGGCCAAAATTATATATTGTTACTTAGTATAATAGACTTTAATATTATCTTAGGCATGGACTGGTTCTCGTGCCAAGACTGTAACGCTACATATGCCAGGTTTACCACGGTTAGAGTGGAGGGGTGCATTAGATTATGTTACTAGCAGGACTATATCATTTCTAAAAGCTCAAGCGAATGGTTGAGAAAGGGTGTAATGTTTATCTAGCATTTGTGAGGGATATCAGTGCCGATACTCCTACCGTTGAGTCAGTTACGGTAGTGAGAGACTTCCCATATGTTTTCCAACTGATCTTTTGGGCATGCCGCCTTATAAGGATTATCAATTTTGGTATTGACTTATTGGCGGGTAATCAGCCAATTTCTATTCCACCATATCGTATGTCCCTAGCGGAGCTGAATGAGTTAAAGGAGCAGTTGCAAGACTTGCTTGATAAGGGTTTATTGGCCCTAGTGTGTCATTTTGGTGCTCCAATCTTGTTTGTGAAGAAAATGGAGTGCTTTATGCGCATGTGTATTGATTATCGATAGTTGAACAAAGTTATAGTGAAGAACACGTATGCATTACCACGTATTGATGACTTATTTGAACAGTTAATAGTATACCAAAGTGTTCTGAAAGATTGATTTGCGGTCGGGTAATCATTAGCTGAAGATTAGGGATCCGGATATTTCGAAAACAATCTTTAGGACTCGGTATGGAAACTACGAGTTTCTTGTGATGTCTTTTGGTCTAACCAATGCCCCAGTAGAATTTATGCACCTAATTAATAAGTCAGGAAGATCTTGATTTATTCATCATTGTGTTTATTAACAACATCTTTATGTACTCCCTTAGTCAGGAAGATCATGTACAGAACTTAAGGATTGTACTCCAGAATTTGAGAGAGAATAAGTTGTGTGCAAACTTTTTGAAGTGTTAATTCTGGCTTGATTCGGTGGCATTTTTGGGTCATATGGTGTCGAGTGAGAGGATCAAGGTAGATTCGAAGAAGATTGAAGTAGTGCAGAGGTTTCCTATACCATCTTCAGCTACTGAGATCAAGAGTTTCACTGGTTTGGCTGGGTATTATTGTCGTTCCGTATAGGACTTCTCATCTGTTGTTGCACGGATAGACAGATTGACCTAGAAGGGTGCTCCTCTTAGATGGTTCAAGGAGTGCGAGGTGAGTTTTCAAAAGCTCAAGTTTTCTTTAACTTTACCCCCAGTGTTGGTGATGCCTACGGGTTCGGGGTCTTATATTTTGTGTTTTGATGAGGCGTTGGGGTGATGTTGATGCAATATGGTAGGGTTAATTCCTATGCATCTTGGTAGTTGAAGACTCATGAGAAGAATTGTCCAGTCCACAACATGGAGCATGTATTAAAGATCTAGCATCATTATTTTTACGGTTTTCCTTGTGAGGTCTTTACCAACCACCAAGGTCTAAAACATTTGTTCAAATATAAAGATATTAATTGTGGAACCGAAGGTGGTTATAGTTGCTTAAGGATTATGATATCACCTTTCTATATCATCCACGGAAGGCCACTGTGGTGGACGATGCCTTGCATTGTAAGGCAGAGAGTTTGGGTAGTTTAGCATATCTACCAGCAGTGGAGAGGCCATTAGCGTTGGATGTTCGAGTCTTAGCCAACCAATTATTTGGATTGGATATTTCAGAGCCCAGTTGAGTTTTGACTAGCGTGGTTTCCCGGTCTTCTCTTTATGATCATACCAGAGAGTGTCAGTATAATAACCTCTATTTGCTTGTCCTCGAGCCCACGGTTCAGCACGGCAATGCCAAGTAGGTTACTATTAGGGATGATGATGTGGATGGGTTGCATGAGTTGATTCTTCAGGAGGCCCAAAAATTGTGGTACTCCATTCATCCAGGTGCCCCTAAGATGTATCAGGACTTGAGGCATCACTATTGGTGGAGGAGAATGACAAAGAGATAGTGGAGTATGTATCTCGATGCCTAAATTGTTAGATGGTGATGTATCAGCAGCAACGGTCAGGTGGGTTCAGCGACCTGAGATTCCCCAGTGGAAATGGGAGTGTCACCATGGACTATGTTATTGGGCTCCTACCGACTCAGAAGAAATTTGACGCGATATGCGCGATTGTTGACCAAGTCGGATCATTTCGTTGCGGTAGTGACTACCTATTCTTCATAGCAGCTGGCTCAGGTTTATATTTGCGAGATTGTTCGACTTCATACCATATAGATATCCATCATCTCTGACTGGGGTGTGCAGTTCATATTGCGTTTCTGGAGAGCTGTATAACATGAGCTAGGCAAATGGGTCGAGTTGAGTACGTCATTTAACCCTCAGATAGACAAACAGTTCGAGCGCACTATTAAAATATTGAAGGATATGCTTGGTACCTGCGTTATGGATTTCGAGGGTGCTTGGGATCAATTCTTTCCAGTTGCGGAGGTTTCCTACAACAACAACTACTAATCAAGTATTCAAATGGCTAATTATGAGGCCCTATATGGGAGAGACTGTCGTTCTCTAGTTGGTTGGTTTGAGTCGGGAGAAGATACATTATTTGGAAGAGATTTGGTTCGAGATGCTTTGGAGAAGGTCAAGATGATCCAGGATCAACTTCGTACAGCCCAATCCAGGAAGAAGAGTTATATGTATCGGATGGTTTGCGATGTTGCATTCATGGTTGGAGAGAGAGTCTTGATCCGGGTTCACTAATGGAAGGTGTGATAAGGTTCGGGAAGAAGGGCAAGTTGAGCCCTAGGTATATCAGACATTTTGAGATCCTTGTAAGGATTGGGGAGGTGACTTACAAGCTTGCGTTGCCACCTAGTGCATCTGCGGTCCATCCGTTGTTCCATGTCTCTATGCTCCGGTAATATTAAGGTGATCCGCATCATGTTTTGGACTTCATCACAGTCCAATTGGACGAGGATTTAACTTGTATGAGTAGCCTATAGCTATCATTGACTGACAGTTCCAGAAGTTTAGATCATAGAGTATTGCTTTAGTAAAGGTTCATAGAGGGATCATCCGTTCGAGGCTTGTGAGGCCGAGCACAACTTGCGGAGTCGTTATCCTCATCTATTCACCACTTAAAGTATGTCCTTACGCACGTTCAAGTAAAACATTTATTTTATGAGGGGGGAGAATGTAATGACCAGATCAATCGTTTTATGTAATTGTGCCTCGTTACCCTTTTTTATGCTTTAAACATGTGTGACTATGGTTTTATCACATGGGTTTTGGTTAGTCTCATTTCGGGAAGTTTACGGGTTGATTTGGTTCCTTGATTCTTGACTTAGATGTTTAAATTAGAAAATATTGATCAAACTTTGACGTTTGTCAAAACAACCCTAGAAATGTGTTTTTCTAGCTCCGATATTTTCGTATCATGATTTTGGACTTGGGCGTATGCCCAAAATTACTTTTCAAAGTCCGTAGGTTGATTTGCAAAAATTTGGCAATTTAAAGTTGAAAGGTTTGACCATAGGTTGACCTATAGCTAGCAAGCTCGGGATCTGATTTTAGGACTTAGAATATGTCAATTATGGTATTTAGAACTTGTCTACAAAATTTGGTGTCATTTGGAGTTGATTTGATAAGATTCGGACTTTTAATTGCTATTCAAGAAACTTTGAACTTTACTTTGAAATTCATGCGTCATAGGGTTTGACTCGTAGTTTTAGATGTTATTTTGGTATATTGATCATGCAAGCGAGTTTGTATGATGTTTTTAGACATGTATGGATGTTAGGCTTGGAGCCTCAAGAGCTTGGATGAGTTTCGAACATATATTAGAATGGTTTTGAACTAAAATTGGACTGTTGGTACGCTGGTGCTCTGTTCTCGCAATTGCGAGCACTAGCCTAACAATTACAAAGGTGATATTAGGGGGTCAAATGTCACAAATGCAACTTTCCCTTCATATTTTAGAAGGCAACATGATTCAAGCGTAGTTCGCATTTGCGAACAAAAGTTTGCTCTTGCGATAGTGCCTAATTCGCAATTGCGATGCCTTTTCTCATAATTACGAGGATTTATGAGACATCAGGGTTCGCAAATACAAGCCCTGTTCTCAATTGCGAGGGTTTGAAAATAGTAACCTTGTGTCTCAAATGCGACATCTCCAGTTGGTTAAAGGACTGGGAAACAGGATTTTTGAACTTTTTCTCTCATTTTTGAACCCTTGATTCGGTATGAGGCGGTCTTCACCTACAAACTTTGGTTAACTGATTCTAATCCATTTCTAATCAAATTCCATCAACATATCTTATATTTTAACATCCAAATCATGTGAATAAAAGTATAAAATCGTGAAACTTTGCCAAGTTTTTGAAAAATATGAAATTGAGTTTTGAGAGTTGGTTTGTACTCGGAATTTGAAATTAATCACATATATGAACTAGTGGGGTCATGGGTTGACGGAATCTACCATTGGCCATAGGTTTTGACCGAGCGGGCCTCGGATATACTTTTGTTGTCTTTTTGGGGAAAGTATAAAGATTTTATCTTTATCTATTGTCACTGATTTCCCTAGCATTGTTTGATGATATTAAGTTGATTTTGGTTAGACTTGAGATGTGTGGAGGCAAATTTTAAGGGAAAAGCAATTTTGAGTGTTGAATTAGCCTAGTAAAGGTAAAGTACGTGCATAATCTTGTGTGGGGAAACTACCCTTTAGAATTGGTGTTGGTTGATTCATTTAGGTTGTGTGAAAGCCGTGTACGCAAGGTGATGAGTGGGTACACGGATTATATGTTTGACCAGTTTAGGCTACTTAGACTATTTCTATGCTTTACTTGAAATGTCATATCATATTCTAAATTCTCTTAGTTAATCTATTCTTGTTTGTGTTAGTCTATCCATACATGCCCTAACTTACTTGTTTAAAACTTGTTATACATCCTACTTGATAAATTGCTTTCATGCCTTTGTTGAACTTGATGTCTCTTTTGTTGTTACATGCTATCACTTCATTGTTAGTTATTATTATTTGAAGTTATTATTCGTGTTACCTTTCGTTCTTGATTATTATTACTTGGAGTTATTGTTCGTGTTATCTCTTTTATTGTTGATTATCGTTATTTGAAGTTATTATTTATGTTGTCTCTCTCGTTGCTGATCTCCATTAATTGGAGTTATTGTTCTTGGTATCTTTTCCCTTGTTGATTTCCATTATTTCAAGTCATTGTTATGTGTTGTCTATTCCATTGTGAGTTATTCTTATTTAACATCATGGTTATACATTGTTTCTCATTGTTGAGTTGTTGGTGTTGAAGTTGTGAAGTTGTTATCACGTTGAGGCAAGATTATTATTGTTGAAACATCTTCTTGTTGAACATTTTACATTCATTATTGTTGTTGCTATTCTTGTACACGTTGTGGTTGAGTTGTGGGCTATTATTGTGAAAACTTTGATATTGTTGATTATTGGCAAGTTGTGATATATGAGCATTTGTTGTGCGAGTTGTTATTATGATGTGATATTGACGCGCATGCGGCGGTATAAGGCTTGGAGTTAATGTACGTGCAATGGTATAAGGTGGGACTTATATGCATCTTGCTTGTAGGAGATCTAAGTAAAGCCACGCGGCACCATAAGTTGGGATAAAATGCATGTAGCTATTTCAGAAAAACTATTTTCTAAACCTATTTCACATCTAAGGCTCGCACGGCAATATTAGAAAAGATTGTGTTTGATATTTAGTATGAAGTGGTACCTCTGTTGTGATTCTTGATTATACGAGGAAGTACCTCGGTTATGGTTTCATTATACATGGAGAGGTACCTCGTTTCGATTCTTGCTGTTTATTTTATGTTGCAAAGGGTTTTGGTGGCAACGTTTCATGTTGTTTCGTTGTCTATTATTCTAGCAGTTTGTTTACCTTGAAAATGGTAATTACAATTATAGTTTATTTTGTGGTTCTAAAAATACCTAATTTATTTTAATGCTAGTCATTAGATGATAGATGTTAAGTGTGTGCTATAAATGTAAAGCAAGGGTGAGGAGCAGTATCGTTATTGACACCGAACAATGGTGAATCGGGTCCTCAAGCTAGCCTAAGTTAGGCCTCGAGGTCGAGCTGATGAGCTCGATTGGGGATGATCAATGGAGAACTAATAGTTATGAGAGCCTTGATGGTGGCTCTTTATGATCAATGATAAGCAATAAATGAAGAACAGTTAATAGAACACAATAAATGTAAGCAATAAAATCAAAGGAGAGATAGTGGAGAGTGTTTTTGTTCTTTTATTGAATAGCATGTTGTGCGCTAGAAATGAAAAGGGTCTCCTTTATATAGGAGGGGGAAACCCAACGTAGTACAGGTACATTTATTTTAAAGATATGCAGCTGGTACATCCATTTATTACAAAGATATGCAGCTGATAAGAAAGTGGTCGCCTTTTTAAAAGATGTTGCTGATGCTCTAGCTGAGTTGAGAGGGGCTTCCGGTCGGGAGAGCAGAAGCATTGAATATGCCCGGTGCAGATTCTGGAGGGAAACCCTTGAGGAGATCCATGCTAGGGGCTTTGATCTCTTGGAAGAGATAGAGTAGTTCAAGGCAGATGAACTCGACTCCAAGTTCCTTGTATTCGATGACGATGATAATGAGAAAGAGGTTGATAAAGCTGTAGTCCCCAAGGGGAAAGAAGACTAGACCTTTCCTTTCTAATCTTGCGTATTATGCTCTTTGACAACATTGTAAATGAAGCATTATATTCTTTCATATATATCTATATATAAAGGACCCTGTCGGTTTTCCTCTTTCATGAATTTCCCATTGCTTGTGTATGTCTTCCTTTTGTTTTGAATTTTGATACTTTTCAATGACTAGCCAGATCAATTGAGCTTCGAGTAAAACCCTTAGGTTTGCAAATTGGCCCTAGAGCTTGTTGGGATGGCCCGTAGGCTCTTATGTATTTGCCCATAAGGGGTTTTAGTTAACTTTTTCGAGCTCAGTCTTCGAGTCGGGTTTCAACTTGAGCTCATCGACCCTTATGTTTTTCTATTTCAAGCTAGCTTCTTATGCTCTTACGCATTGGGTCAGAAAGACCTCTAATATGGGTTGGCGTTTGGGCTCTTACGCCTTGGGTCGGTACGAACTCTAATATGGGCTGGCGCTTGGGCTCTTAAGACTTGGGTCGGTACAACCTCTAGTATAGGCTGGCGCCTGTGATTTTATGGTGATGGTCGGGTGTCCCCAAGTCGTATTAGTTTGGCCAGAGCCTTATGACCATAGTCTTTGTGGTTGGATGTAGCCTTTTAGTCCCCGAGTGAGATGGCCTCGGTGTCTATATCAAGGGTATGCCCTTTTAGGGGTCTTATAAGTTCGAATATATAGCCTTGACTTTAGGATCGGGATTATGCCCTTTGTAAGGTCTTATAAATAGGTTACTCGGAACAAGTATAATTCATGCCTGGGTAGAGGTCTTATAGATAGGTTACTTGGTACAAGTATAATTCATGCCTGGCTTGAGGTCATATAGATAGGTTACTTGGTACAAGTATAATTCATGTCTGACTTGAGGTTTTACAGATTTGGTATTGCCTTACGGAGGTCTTACATTGTTGATAATTCCTCATGGAGGTCTTACATTTTCTAACATTGCCACGTGGAGGGCTTTCGTGCTCGAGGTTGCCCGCTTGGGGTCTTATGGCCTCGGAATTTTGACACCTCGATAGGGTGACCATCAGCTACAATCCCCGAGACATTGATAGTTTTTGGTTCTGGAGCCATGTTTTGTACATTTTGACATTTCCTTATTGAGGGCTTACGATCTCGAGGTTCCCGGCCCGGAGGTCTTATGGCTTCGAGTTTTTGATGTCAGTCCCTGAGTGATCGGGAAATTTCTGGATCTGGAGTTTTTTTTGTAAAAATAGCAAACTTCTTTGAAGTGCAAGGCGTTTTGATGGTAGAAGATATTCCATTGATTACTTGGTAAAAGTATAAATGTTTTCATCCTCGAGGGTTTGACTATTCTATGCGGACACGGTTTATTTGACCGTTTGGCCCGATATATCATTTTCCTATGGAGACCCTCTTTGACTTGTCTTGATTTCTCCGGGGAGGTGATCTACCGGGGGAATGCCCCAATATACGAGGTTAATTGAACAAAAACATTGAATACTTGAGTTCTCCTTAGGTAGCATATATATTTTGCCTCGTGGAAAACCTTGCTGGCAAAGCCCTTCTTGGGATAAAATTTGATCGAAGGAAAAGAGTGCAACGCATGCTTTAAAACCTAAGGTCTTCAAGCTGAAAAGTGTTTTTTTCTAACCGGACACCTGCACACAGGTTAGTATGAGACGTAAATAAAAAGGGAGGCAGTTATAACTTAGCAGTGATGGCATTTCGAGCCTCGATATGCTTAAATTGCTTGCTCAGAGGACACGGTACGGTCCTTTGCTCATTCACTCGAGTGAAGCCGTGAATGTAGCTTGTGACTGCTACTTCATTGTTTGCTTATCCTTTGGCTCCTACAATTTTTAAGGTGTCGATACCGGTGCCACGTTGTGTATCATAAACATATCCCTTGCTGGATGCTACTCCACGTATACGGTTTTTATTCTTCCCTTTGTTGGGAACTTTATCATTCAGTGAAGGGTTGATAGTTCTACTTTCATGTAGTGTGCCGTGAAACTCGCACACCAGGTTGGGGTTCCTTTGTGACGGATCTGATTGTAAGGGTTTTGGCCACCTGGTGTCTTTGATTTTACCTATGGTCGGTACGATGTCCAAGACATCGATGTTGAAGTTGTATTCGGATAGTTGGGGTGGCTATGTCGGTCCCATGTATCTGTTGAATCTGGCTCTACTCATGAGTCCTCGAGGATTCTAACCTCGATCTGACCTTCAATTGTTTCGGGGTATGTTGTGCCTTGGGACGTTCCTTTGATCTTCAGTGTACGGTTAGTGCCTTTCCCCGTTTGGCCTTGGTTCCTTTTCCAGGATCCTACTAGGATATATTGAGCCCGAGGGGGCTCCTAGTTGGTCATCCTCAACCCTAATCTTTGACTGATACCAGTTGTGGACATCCACCCAAGTTACGACGGGATACTCAACCAAGTTCTGCTTTAGCTGCTTCAAAGCTGTTGAGCTTCGTTCGTTCAAACCTTTGTTGGTAATTACATTCAATCCATTTGAAAGTGAGATACGAATTACCGTAGCATTCCATTCTCTCTCTATTTTATTTTGAAGACATCAGATTTCCTTGTAGCAACCTTGATGGCACCGACATCTGCCTTTATAAAAGAATCTGGCAGCATGGCAAATGAGTCTATCGAATCTGGGGACAGGTTGTGATACCACATCATGGCCCCTTTTGAAAGTGTTTCTCCGAATTTTTTTCAACAGGACGGATTTAATATCATCGTCCTTCAGGTCATTTCCCTTTACATCACAAGTGTATGCAGTAATATGCTTGTTGGGGTCTGAGGTTCCTTTTACTTCGGGAGATCGGGCATTCTGAATTACTTCGGGAGGGGTTTTGGAGCAGCATTCGATGGGAATGGCCTCTGTATGAATTTCTTTGAATCAACACCCTTCAGAAATAGGGGGTGCACCCGGGATCTGGTCGACATTTGAATTGTAGGTCTCCACCTTTTTGTCGTTAGTGTCTATCTTCTTTTCACCCGATTTAATCCTCTTTGCGAGGTCCTTGAGCATCTTTATAATAGCGGGGTCGGCTGCTAACCCGTTGTTTCTCGATCTTCTTGTTAACTGTTCGTCTTGAGAAGCTATTTCCGGTGTTACTGTGCTTGGAGTTTTTTGGTGGCTTTGCAGTTGAGCAATCACCAGTGTTGTGCCTGCAACATCTCAAAAATAACGTGAAGGCTAACCTCTCGTTCCTCCCGAGCTGGAGTTCTTTGAGCTTCTTGTTGGTTTTTGGCATATACTCCTATCAGTATGGGAGCTTATATCGACGTGTTGGGCGTTGCGTGAGCCCACATCTATGGCAATTGGTTCTGGTGTATCCTCAGTGTTTTGTAGTGGCACACTGACGCCTGGAATAACTACACCATTCTCTCCATGATCCTCGGGACCGTTGTTTTCATGTTCATTCACTGAGTTGGAAATTTTGATATGAAATCAAAGAGTCTTGGACGAGAAAAAGTGTAAAGAATAACTTGCATTTTTCAGAAAACCAGCACAAAAACAATCAATATTATTTTTAACCCCACTATGGACGCCAGACTGTTTACCTTGAAAATGGTACCTATAGTTATATTTTATTTGTGGTTCTAAAAATACGTAATTTACTTTAATGTTGGTCGTTAGATGATAGATGTTAAGTGTGTGCTATAAAAGTAAAGCAAGGGTGAGGAGCAATGTTGTTATTCAAACCAAACAATGGTGAATTGGGGCCTCGAGCTAGCCCAAGCTGGGCCTCGAGGTTGAGCTGATGAGCTCGATCGGGGATGATCGATGTAGAACTAATAGTTCTGAGAGCCTTGATGGTGGCTCTTTATGATCAATGATAAACAATAAATGAAGAACAGTTAATAGAACACAATAAATGTAAGCAATAAAATCAAATGAGAGATAGTGGAGAATTTTTTGTTCTTTTATTGAATAGCATGTCGTGCGCAAGAAATGACAAGGGTCCCCTGTATATAGGAGGAGGAATCTCAACATAGTACAGGTGGATTTATTACAAAGATATGCTACTGGTACAGCCATTTATTACAAAGATATGCGACTGGTACAGTCATTTAATGCCACAGTATGGACTTGTAATATCCTTGTAGACCTGGTCAGCTCTAACCACATGCTTTGAAAATTTTCCTCTTGCCCGACGTAGACACTGATTTGCGCTGTCCCGGTCAAACATAGGGAACCCTCGGGGTCGAAGATCGAGCTATTCCTCGAACCTTCTTGATATGGGCTATGGAGCGTTGTAATGAGCGTAAAATTGGACTCTATGATTTTAGCCGTATGCACTGTTGTTGCCAGTACATGATCATTGTACTTTTCTTTAGTTGCTTCTTTTATGCTATTTCCAGGTTTAATTTCCAATATTAGTTCATGTTATTATCTTGGTTCGTATCAGTTGTTTCTCTTCTTTTTCATTGTTACCCATATTAATTTTTCATAGTATTTATTTATATCTTAGTCGGTGTCTTAACCTGGCCATGTCACTATTCTACTGAGGTTAGCCTTGGTACTTACTTATTGGGCATCATTGTTGTGTACTTATACTACTTTTATGCATAATATTTTGTGCAAATCCATGTATGTCTTATTGTACCGGACGCTAGAGTTGATTTGAGTTGCTGCTTGGAGACTTCAAGGTATACCTACTCTACGTCTGCAGGCCTCGAAGTCACCTTCCCTGTTTTACTCTCTGTTGTATTTCTTTCAAACTTTGACCTATTAGATATTCTAGTTTATTATATAGAGCTTATGAATCAGTTCCACCGATTTTTGAAAAGTATTTGTGGAGATTGTATGTCGAGAACTTGTATCAGTTATTAACCCTTGTTTTAGTATTTTTGGTTGATTATTTTTGTGAAGTTGTTAATAACTTCTAGGCTTACCTAGCCGTAGAGACTAGGTACAATCACAACATCCTACGAAGGGAAATTGGGATCGTGACAATGGGCCCGAGGTTGACTTTTGGAGAATTATATAAAGATCTTAACTGTATTAATTGAAATTGAGTTCTCTTGATTAAGTTATTTTTTGCTAGATTTCAGCCGAGCGAAGGTGAATTTTAAAGGAAAAGCAATTTTAGAGTATTAATAAAGGGCTTTAGCTTTGTTGGAGAAATATATCTAATAATGTATTTGGACAACTATTGTTGAAGAATTAGTACTATTTCAGTTGTGGCCACTGGACATAATGCAAAAATGGGTAGTATACTATATGTGAATTCTTCTCTTTTTTGCTTAACTCTAGTGAATTGTCTTCTCTTTTTTGCTTATCTCTACATTGAGTTATCTTATTGGGTGCGATTGAATGATAACTGATAACTGATTTGTTCGGTTATCGATTTATCAAATTTTTAAACCGACAACCGATATGTTAAACCGATAATATTCATAACCAAACCGACCAATGCCCACCCCTAAATTAAGTCGTCAAAAAAATAAAAATAGATAATTATTTTAATTTAAAGTTATATTTTATTTAGTAGTTAATTTAGGTGCTTTATTGATTTGATTAAGATTTCTTTTTAATGAAAAAAAAGAGAAAAACAAAGAAAAGAGGGTTTTGTTTGGCCTTGTTCAAACTGGGCCAAAAGGTTTAAATTGGCCCAATTAGCCTAGACCAAAATCCGGTCCAGATACCTTTCAACCAAAATTGTGTCATTTGGCTAGCTTTTTATCTGAGCCGTTTAATTTCTTTAATCCCACGGCTATGAACTGATCCCCTTATTACTGTTCGAAATCCCCCCAAAACCCTAGAGACTCCCCAAAACCTATCTCCCTATTCTCTCTCTCATCTTCACCGTCCGCCGCCCATCAAAAATTGCCTACGGCGGCTGCGACACCCCAAATCCTCCCAAAATTACACCCTATACTCTTGAACCTCCCCTCATCATCAAAATATTGTCATCCTCCCCAAAATCTGCACCAAATTTGGCAAATTTCAAGTCTAAGAAAATCATAAACCTAAATATGATTATCTTTGGAAAATTCAAGCATGTTTTGGTTCAAACTTACATGATTCGATTTCTTTTGACACGAGCAATCGATTTTAACACGAGCAATCGATTCATGTTAGGTTGGTTCATTTCAAAACTCGCAGGATTCTGGCCAAGTTACCACTGACCGCCCAAGCTTCGTCGCCATCATCGTTTGTTGATTCGCCTCGTTTGTCCGCTCATTTCTGACCGAATGAGTATATTTGGCTCTTCCCTTTTCTTGTTTTTTCTTCTATTTTTGGGATCACTAGTATAGGTGTTGATTATTGTTTTGATTAGCTAAATTAAAATATGATTATTTATGTTAATTGCACAATCGTTAGTTTAATCGCATGTTTTTAAATTAATTGAATCAATTTTAATTAGTTCAACAATCTAGTTTGGTGAATTAGTTGTTTGTTTCTATTTCATTTGATATGTGAATTGGTTTTTGGTTGTTTGATTGATAATGTTGAATATCAATTGAAATTAAAAGGTTTGAAGGGGTAATAATAGAAACCTTAAAGGGGCCAAATGAAATTAGAAAATCAGGAGTTTTGAGATATTTGTGTAGGAATCATCTAGAAGGGACTATGTAATAAATAATTGAATCAGATCAGATTTTGTGGTTAAAGGGGTTAATATCATAAGTAAAAGGGCTGACAAAATGTGAGTAAATATCTGAATGAACAGTTGGCCATTTTCTATTAAAAAGATGCCTTTTTTCGTAAATTTTAGAGACTGCATTTGTCAGATTATTCCCTCACCCTTTGCTTATAAGAGACCCCTCTCCCCCCTTCTCACATTCTGGGACAGATTTTTACACCAGAGAACCCTCAAAAATACATAGACTTATTCTATTGAGTGTCTTTCTTATTTTCTTCTCTTTATGTTCAAGGCGAGAAAAATAGAAAACTAAAAAAAAGATTTCCAGGCTGAATTTCCTTTTCATTTTCTACTGGTTTACTCCATTTTGGTTGGGATTTCTGATTGGAGTTTGAAGTTGTTATTTTTTGGTTTTTTCTGTTGTTGTTTATTTGCTGCTGCTTCTTCCTAGTTTTCAGAGACCTATTTTCTTGTTTGTTACTGCTACTATCCAGGTATAGCTCCTCTAAGTGTTGAGATGTTGTGGAATTTCTATTAGCATATGAATGTTTATGTGTTGGATGAAGGGTTCTTACAATAGTTGAATATTCTTGTGTATCAATAATTTCTTCTCAATGACTGTTTAACTAGTGTGAGTGTGCTCTCTCTCTCTCTCTCTCTTTGTCAATGCATAAAGCTAGTCTGTTTCTATAGTTGTTCATGCTATTCATGAGTAAATTAGTTATTTATTCTACAATTTAAAATGTAGTTGTTAAGCACCAGGATATATAGAAAGGACAATAATAGGAACAGTAAAATTATGGATACAAAATTTAAATGATGAAAGTATAAAAGCATTAAGAAGTAATAAAAAATTCGATGGTGAATCAGCTACAACAACTATAGACATATTAGTAAAATATGAATTAGCTATAAGAAATGAATTTAGTAGTATGACAACAGAAATAGAAGAGCAACAAAAAGAAAAAACAGTAAGTAGAAACCTAATGAACAAACTAGCTATATGTAACATGTGTTACATAGACGAATATACGTGTGCATTTAAAGAATATTACTATAAAGGAACATATAGTGTTGAAGAAGGAAAAGAAATCAGAAAAATATACTTTACAAAATTACCAGAACCTTTTAGTTCTAAAATAATAAGAGATTGGGAAAAAGCAGGATTAGAAGATACCTTAGGAGCTAGAATTAGATATTTAAAGAATTGGTTTATAGAATTATGTGAAAAACTTAAAGAAGAAATTAAAATAGAAAAAACACTGATAAAAAATCTTACATGTTGTAAAATTAAAACTGCACCCCAGTTTGGATGTACAGATAATTATTATAAAAAGAAAAATTATAAAAGAAAATATAAAAAATATAGAAGAAATAAGTTAAAATATAAGTATAAAAACCCGAGGAAAAGATATTATATAAAAGATTACAAAAGAAAAAGACCATATAGAATTAAGAAAAAATTATCCGAAT
>MU678036.1:90417-138541 GCA_026770625.1 Nicotiana glauca
AGATCAATACCAAAATCAATATCCCTGTCCGGCGGCATGCCCGACAGGTCTGCTGGAAACACATCTGGAAAATCCCGTACGACTGGAACAAAATCCATACTATGAGTCTCAGCTCCCACATCCCTCACAAATGCCAAATATGATAAGCATCCTTTTCCAACCATCCGCTGGGCCTTTAAGAAAGAGATCACCCTGCTGGGAACGTAATCAGTTGAACCTCGCCACTCAATTCTAGGAATATCCGGAATGGCCAACGTAACTGCCTTAGCATGACAGTCCAGAATAGCATGGTACGGAGATAGCCAATCCATGCCCATTATCACATCAAAGTCTACCATACCCAACAACAGCAAATCAACTCGGGTCTCCAGACCCCCAATAGTAACAAGGCAGGATCGATATACGTGATCCACAATAATAGTATCACCCACCGGGGTAGATACACGAACAGGCAATGCAAGACAACCACAGGTCATACCCAAATGATGAGAAAAGTATGAAGACACATAGGAGTATGAAGACCCAGGATCAAATAAAACAGAAGCATCCCTGTGGCAAACTAAGATAATACCTGTGATCACTGCGTCTGATGCAACAGCGTCTCTCCTGTCGGGAAGTGCATAGAACCGAGCCTGACCACCACTAGATCGATCTTCGCCCCTAGGGCGACCCCTAGCTGACTAACCTCCACCCCTACCTGACTGGGATAGTGCTGAAGTAGATGGAGTAGAATAGGAGGGCTGATCCCTCCGCTGAGAGCGACTACGCTGAAACCGAGGACACTGTCTCCTCAGGTGGCCAAACTCACCACACTCATAGCATCTGCCCTGTGCTGGAGAAGAGAACTGATGAGAACCCTTCGCTACAGATGAACCCTGGGCTGAAGAGGCAGGAGTAGAACTCTGAGCTGGAAGGGCACTGAGTGAAGACTGGCCCTGGTGGTATCCCTCACGGCCACGGCAGGAAAAAGTCCCAATGTACTCTGGGCGACCTGTCTGATGAGGCCTAAAAGATCGACCTCTGCCCTGCTGGAGCTGGCCCCTAGATGGAGCACCACTGTAGCTACCTGAACCTCGAGGCCTCTTAGCCTCTCTCTCATCATGCTCCCGGCGATGATATGTCTCGATCTGACGAGCCATATCAACTATTTCCTAAAAAGAAGTTGCTACCATCCTCTCTCTAGCCATCAAAATACGAATTGGATGGTTGAGACCATCCACGAACCTCCTGATCCTCTCTCGATCTGTTGCGATCATCCATGTAGCATGTCTAGCCAACTGCGTATACTTCAACTCGTACTGGGTCACAATCATATCACCCTGAATTAGCCACTTAAACTGTCGGCGCAGCTCCTCTCTGCGAGACTGCGGCACATATTTCTCCAAGAAGAGAGTGGAGAACTGCTGCCAAGTAAGGGGTACTGCTCCTGCAGGCCTACGCCTCTCAAACTCCTCACACTATGCAAATGTTGGCCCTGAGAACTGGAAGGTGGTAAAAGATACCCCACTAGACTCTAAGATCCCTGCAGTGCGAAGCATTTTCTGACACTTGTCTAGAAATTCCTAGGCATCCTCGCCCTCAGTACCGCTGAATTTCGGAGGCTGAAGTCTACCAAACCTCTCAAGCCGACGCTGCTCGTCGTCTGGCATCACTGGAACAACATAACCTGGGGCTGGTGCAACTGGCGCAACTAGAACAGCCGGTGCAATTGCCTGAGCTGGGGCTACCTCTGGCGTCTGAAGTCCCTGTACAACCTGCTCTGGGGTGCGGGCTGCGGGGGTCTGATGACCACCCCCGGTCTGAGAAGTAGCTGCGGCAGTAGTAGCTAAAACTGCCTGAGCCAAACCAGTGCAGACAGATAATATTTGGGACAATGCCTCCTGAGGGCCAGGAATAACAATAGGCACTGCCGGTGCCTGAGCGGGTGCTGCTGGAGCATCAACAACTGGAGGCTGACCCTGAATAGGGGCAACTGGTGGGTCAACTGGTACTGCCCCTGCTGCTCTACCACGACCACGACTACGACCGCGTCCATGGCCTCTAGCGGGTGGCAATGGTGGTCGTCCACCTCGTCCGGTAGCACGAGTTCTCGCCATCTGCGAGAGAATAGAATATAGAAGTTTAGTTCTCGGAACAACAAAACCACACGACAAGAGTTCAAGAATATGAAGTGTTTCCTCAAAGTTTTGCAGCCTCTCGAGGATAAATATAGACATCTCCGTACCGATCCATGAGACTCTACTAACTGGCTCAAGACTCATGAGGCCTAGTAACCTAGGCTTTGATACCACTTGTCACGACCCCAAACCCGGTCGTGATGGCGCCCAACACAACTTCTAGGCAAGCCCGACCAATTTCACTCTCAACCCGAGCATAAAGCTCAAANCTGAAGTACGCGAAAAAGTCAATAACAGGAAATAAGAGAGAAGTCGGGTCCTGCGGACGTCAGGCAGCTACCTCGACAACTCCGTGTAAAGGCCCTGGAGAATAGCAATAAGCTCAGATAGCTCCTGGAGTACCTGAATCTGCACACAAGGTGCAGGGAGTTAAGTGAGTACTTCCAACTCAGTGGTAATAGACATGTATAATGACTTGGAAGTAGGAATTCCCAATATACAACAATNGACTCCGGAGGGGCTCCTACAACCCAAGCGTAATATAATATCACACCCGCTGCGGCGTGCAGCCCGATCCATGCATGGTCATGAATGTACAATCATACTTACCATTTTTAGTTTCAATTATCAGAATTTTAATTAGGTGGTTTTGTTTAAAACCTTAGAGTTTGACTAGCCATTTCGATACAATATTCAATTTAGGACTAATATCAGGAAAACATGTTATACGTTATGGGAACAGTGATAACAATCCCTACGGGATCCAAATAGTCGGCATACAGCCCCAAATATCTCCATAACCATCCAAGTAGGAGGTTTACCGGCTAATTTCAAGCCAATGATATAGTTCAACATCATTCGGTCGGACTAGTTTACAGTCCTCAACCACAATCGACCCGCACTCATAGTAGAGTACGTGTCTCACCTCATCATAGCGTCACAGTGTGATATACTGGGGTTTCAAACCCTTAGGTCATCATCTACATCTATTACTCACCTCGAACCGGCTAAAAAACTAGCCCGCAATGCCTTTCCCTCGAAAATCAACCTCCACGGGTGCCAAATCTGATCAAAACTAATGGGAATACATCAAAATAGGCTAATGGAACATAACCCAATCGAAATAACTCGAAAAACACCCAAAAACACGAAGTTGCTAAAACTCGAGCCCCGGGCCTGCTTCTCAAAAAATTATGAAATTCACATTTTCAGAATTCTCGTCTCGCCACGAGTCCATACATATAAAATTTATCAAAATCGGAGTCCAATAGCCCCTTCAAATTCCAAATTTAGCCTCTTTTAGGCTTCAAGCCCTAACCACCATTTTTACCCCTAAATTCCTTGAATTTTCAGTGTTTAATCCTTGTTTTTACACCATAACAACATTATTCGAAGCTATAAATTCATACCTGATGGAATCCCCTTCGAATCCTCTCCAAATCGCCCAAAATCGCCTCTCCCGAATTCTAAAAATATTTTCTTAACTTCTGAAATTCGATACCTCTGTTTCCAATAAACCTCCAGCATTTTTCGCTTCTGCGGTCCCGCTACCTCTTATGCGGGACGGCTTCTGCGGTTCTTATTAAATTGCCCAGGAATCGCTTGTGCGATCAGGCATCCGCTTCTGCGGTTCCCCCTCTTCCGCTTCTGCGGTCATTTCTCCGCTTCTGCGAACTCGCTTATGCGAAAAATATTTTGCTTCTACGGAACTTGCTGGACTAACCAAACTTCGCACCTGCGGATAATTGTTCCGCTTCTGCGGAGCCGCTCCTGCAGAAATAAGGACCGCTTTTGCAGAAAAACCCCAGGCTACCTAGGGCCGCTTTTGCGATCAAAGAGTCGCATCTGCGGAACCGCTTATGCGGCTCCTTTTCCGCAAATGCGGAAATACCAGATGCCTTAAACATCAGACCTGCAACAAACATCCAAATTCACCGTTTAACCACCCGAAACCATCCCGAGGCCCCCGGGACCTCAACCAAAAATACAAACCCACTCTAAAACACGATACAAACTTGTTCCAATCCTAAAAACACGTACTTTAACACAAAAATCACCAAATTACCACGGATTCAAGCCTAATTTTCCTTAAACCTTTTGAATCTCACATCCAATCAAAAACCTGACCAAACGACATCCGAGTGACCTAAAAATTTGCAGACATATCAAAAATCACCTAACGAAGCTACTGCGGATCAAAATCTCACCTATCAACCGGATTCTGCCAAAATTCCAACATCGCCAATTCAAGCCTATTTCTACACCGGACCTCTAAATTCAATTGCGATCGCTCCCCTAAGTCATAAATCACCTCCCGAAGCTAACTGAACCACCAGAATTCACATCCGAGCCCTCTAACCACATAGTAAACTTCCAGTTGACTTTTCTGAAACAAACTCCTTTCTAAGAGGCTATATGCCTTATTTCCAACCAGAATCAGTCCAAATTCACCCGATAGACTCTAATACTGATATAGAACATGAAACCACACAATCAGGGGGGAAACGGGGCGGTAACTCACATGACGACGGGCCGGGTCGTCACACTTGTACTCCAGGTTTGGGCACTTGGCTGGGTTTGAAACACATGAAAAGGGGTTGAACAACAAGCAAAATAAGAGTATCTCGCAAATTTACCGTTGATTTTCTTTTATAGTGGCATTTTGGGAATTATGGTCTTCCCAAATGCAGAAGGAATAATAGATATCTGCATAGCCATAATTGTGTAAGTCCTCATTGCAAAAGAAGATCACACGCTTGCTCCATTGATACTGGTAGACATCCATCAAGCATTAACATTATGTAAGTGCGGGACTCAGTTTATTGAAGGTTGCAAAATTCTTTTGCAAATGTGGTTGATCGAGCACCTTTGCAATCACCCCAAGTTTATGAGTTATGGACCGAGCAAGAACAACTTCATCAGGAGTTATGAGGAGAGTGTGACGACCTGGCCGGTCGTCTTAAGAATTAACACCCTTGTTCCCTATTAACTGCTTCCCCTAAGTTCATTTCTGCTATTTTAGTTTGCCGGGACGTTCGGTGTTGGGTTGCGGAGAGTTTTGGGACACTTAGTCCCTAAATGAGAGCATAAGTGTTGAAAAATGCTCTGTAGTCAAAACAGTGTGAAGACAACTGTGGAATGGAAATTTGATGGTTCTATTAGCTCCATTAGGTGATTCGGGGCTGGGAGCGTGTTTGGAATGTATTTTGGAAGTCCGTAGCTCATAGGCTTGAAATGCCGAAGTTTGAATTTTTGAAGTTTCTGGTCCGATAGTGAGTTTTTGATCCGAGGGTCAGAATGGAATTCCGGAAGTTGCAGTAGCTCCGTCGTGTCATTTGGGACGTGTGTGCAAAATTTCAGGTCATTCAGACGTGTTTTGGTTGGGTTTTTGATCGAAAGTGTATTTTGATAAAATTTGAAGTTCTTAGGCTCAAATCCTTGTTTAATTCGAGTTTTCGGCATTGTTTTAGGTTGTTTAAGGACTGGTATAAGTTTGAATGAGGCGTTAGGTGTTATTGGTGCTTTTGGTTGAGGTCTCGAGGCTTCGGGATGATTTCGGGTGGTTAACGGGAAAAATTGAGAAGTGTTGCAGCAGCTGAAGTTTTTCCCTTCTAGTATTTTTGCTTTTACGGCTTGGGAACCGCAGAAGCGGCCCTAACATCGCAGAAGCGGGCTTGAGCATAGTTTTTAGACATCGCAGATGCAGAGGAGATCCAGCAGAAGCGGCATCGTATCTGCGAGAAATGAACCGCAGATGCAGAATCCTGGATTATTATCAGAACTGCAAAAGCAACTTATATTCCGCAGAAGCGGAACCGCATAAGCGGTTATTAATCCGCAAAAATGGATGTTGGATTTTAGCGAAAGTCACAGAAGCGACTCTTTTTCCGCATAAGCGGGAACGCAGAAGCAGTCCCCTGTCCGCACAAATGGAAATCCTTGTTTAGAAATAGAGATTTTGAGGGTTAGTTTTCAAAAGTTAGAAAAATCAAATTGAGCTCGGGGAAGGGCGTTTGAGTGGATTTTGAAGAGGAGATTATTGGGTAATGTTTCCTTAATCCGTTCTAGATATATTTCATCATTATGTAGTTAAACCCATAATTAAAATTCGAATTAAAGATCAAAACTTGGAAAAATTGGGTAAAACTTCATAGGCTAAACTATTGAGTTTTGACTGGGTGTTTGACCTCCGATTTGAGAGATATTTATATGGTTAGAGTTCTGAGAGTACGAGGATTCTAAAAATGTAAAAATTATTCGATTCCGAGATATTGGTCTAAAGGGCATTTTGGTCATTTTACCTAATTTCACGTCGCAGCTTTGAATTAAATAGTGAAACCAGTTGTTTGCGATGTTATTTATGATATGTAATTGAATTTAATAGATTTGGACCATTTGGAGTTGGATGCTCGAGGCAAAAGCGTGATTTCTTGTTGATTTTTGTACCGGTTCGAGGTAAGTGGCTTGTCTAACCTTGTGTGGGGGAACTTTCCCCTTAGGATATGATATCTGGTAATTGAATGCCTTGTACGTGAGGTGACGAGCGTGTATTTGAGCTAATTGTTGGAAATACATTTTACTTGTAGTATTTAAATTGAGTTTTCTTGCTTATCTGTTTATTTTGAATTGCAAGTTTTATCCTATGCTAGTTTAGAGAAGCATGTTTATTTGACTTACTTGCCTAAGTGTTTTAACTGAATTGTTTATACTCCGTGAAGCATGATTAGTCTAGGATTTTCCATTACTTGTTTCTGAGTTTAGCATTTATCCTAATGTTTGGGCTGTTATGATGCGTTTTAAATTGGGACTATGGGTCGGCATCCCGGGAGATCCCCCTGTACTTGTTATGTTCTGGACTGAGGTGAGGGATACCATGAGATCCCTAGCTTATGAAAATGTAAGATTTGAGGATACCAAGAGATCCTCGGGATACCAAGAGATCCCTAGTGTATATGATAAGGATACCAAGAGATCTTTGGGATACCAAGAGATCCCTAGTGTATATGATGAGGATACCAAGAGATCCTCGGGATACCAAGAGATACCAAGTGTATACTATGAGGATACCAAGAGATCCTTGGGATAACAAGAAATCCCCGGCTATTACTTCCTGATGTGAGCAGTATTTCCCTATATTGTTTTGTTTCTGCTTCCTATTACTGTTTCCCTTAATTATCCTCTTTAAATTCTTGTTGTAGATGTTATTTATACTAATTTCCTTATCATATCATATATTGTGTTTTATCTCAATAGAGGCCTTGACCTTCCTCGTCACTACCCAACCGAGGTTAGGCTTGACACTTACTGAGTACCGATGTGGTGTACTCATGCCCCTTCTGCGCATGTTTTTTATGTGCAGATCTAGGTACCTCCACTCAGGCATACTATCCTTGAGGCAGAGAGATCTAGTAAAGACTTCGAGGTATATCTACTGCGTCTGCAGACCAGGAGTCTCTATTCTGTTCTAGCTTTAGTAGTTAATCTATCCTTTCTTTCAGTTGTTTAGACATTCTGGAGTTAGAGCATTATATTACATTTCTCTTAGCATGTGGTTTACTGTGAGTTTCCGGGTTTTGGGATGAGATTGTAGACTTCCGCATTTTATTCTTGAGTTGTATATGCCAAGTGTCACTTATATACCATTTTATTCTAGTTTTGCTTAATTTAATTAAATGTTTCCGCAAGTTATATCAATTTTCCGCATTGTTAGGCTTATGTAGTTTTATGAACTAGGTACCATCACGACATGTTCATGGAGGGTGAACTGGGGTCGTGACAAGTTGGTATCAGAGCCCTAGGTTCATAGGAGTTACGGAACATATACCGGTTTATTAGAGTCTCGTTGATCGGTACGGAGACGTCTGTATTTATCTATGAGAGGCTATGTAACTTGTTAGAAAAAATATTCATTTCATTTGATATCCTTGTCTACGATATTTTTTACATCAATTCTAAACTTCTGTCTTCTATTCTCTCACAGATGTTGAGGACACGTACTACTCGAGATGACCAAGCACCCGCACCCCCTCCTGCAGCCGTCAGAGGCCGGGGCTGGGGGAGAGGTCGAGGACGCACACATGGTACAGCTAGAGCACCTGTGCGAGCTACCACCGAGGCACCACCAGCAGCTCCAGCCGGAGCCCAAGCACCTAGCACGCCTACTACTTCCACTACTACTCCAGCTCTCCAGGAGACTTTGGCTTAGTTCATGAGTATGTACGCCACCTTGGTTCAGGCAGGGTTGCTTCCCCTTGCTGCAGCCATATCCCAGGCCGGCGGAGGAGCACCGACCCCCGCCGTCCGCACACTTAAGCAGCAAGTGCAGGTTGAGCAGGCTCCCGAGATTATTCCCGCACCGCCTGCAGTGCCAGTTCAGCCCGAGGACGGGTCAGCTGCTTCAGAGGACGAGCAGCGGAGACTTGAGAGGTTCAAGAAGTATGATCCCCCAGTATTCAGTAGATTAGCATCAGATGATGCCTTGGGATTTCTAGAGGAGTGTTACCGTATTCTTCGCACTATGGGTATAGTGGAGTCCAGAGGGGTTTCTTTCACTGCTTTTCAGCTTCGGGGAGCCGCCTATGATTGGTGGCGCACTTATGAGATAGAAAGTCCAGTCGAGGCTGCTTCACTGACTTGGACCCAGTTCTCGGATATGTTTATAAGAGAGTTTGTCCCCCAGAGTCTCAAGGACACATGGCGCGCAGAGTTTGAGCATTTGAGCCAGGGTGCTATGACCGTTTTGGAGTATGCTATCCGTTATACCACGTTGGCCAGGCATGCACCGCCTTTGGATGGTAAAGTTTGGGAGAGAGTTTGTAGGTTCATTGAGGGTCTTATTCCACCCATCAGATCTAGCATGGTTCGAGAGTTGGAGATGGACATTCCTTATCAGCAGGTAGTGAGCATTGCTAGGAGGATTGAGGGTATACTTGCCAGAGAGCGAGGGGAGAGGGAGGCCAAGAGGTCTCGAGAGTCGGGCCACTTCTCTAGTGCCCGTACCCTAGCAGCAGGTTGTCATGGTAGGGGTTATGTGGGTCGCCCCATTCATTCAGCTCTTCCAGCAGCCAGCAGTGCTTCAGCTCAGCCTATACCGGAGGAGCCTTACTATGCACCTTCAGTTTCTAGCGTGCCTCATGCGCGTGGTACATTTATAGGTTAGTCCAGCAGGTCTGGACCGATCCAGTCACAGCCACCGCGCCCTACCAGAGATTGTTTTGAGTGTGGAGACACCCACCATGTGGTGAGGGATTGCCCTAGACTTGGGAGGAGTGCACCCCCCACATACTTCTCTACCACAGCACGCTCAGCAGAGTTCTCAGGCCACGATCACAGCTCCAGCTACTACCCCACCTGCCTGGCCGGCTAGGGGCGGAGGTCGGAGAGATAGAGGTCGCTCTCGAGAGATGGGACGGGCCAGATATTATGTTATTCCTACTCGTACTGATGTTGTTGCCTCCGACTCCGTCATTACAGGTATTATACTGGTTTTTCACAAAGTGGAATTAGTTCTTTTCGATCCGTCTCTTCTTATTCTTATGTGTTTTCTTACTTTGCTCCGTATTTGGGTGTGCCTCAGGATTCTTTGATTGCCTCCGTTTATGTTTCTACTCCTGTGGGGGATTCTCTTATTATGGACTGTGTTTATTGGTCATGTTTGGTTACTATTCATGGTTTTAATACCAGAGCATATTTATTGTTACTCGGTATGGTTGATTTTGACATTATTTTTGGAATGGACTGGTTGTCACCTCATTTTGCTATTATTGATTGTCACGCCAAAACCGTGACGCTGGCTATGCCAGGTATTCTGCGTATTGAGTGGAGTGGTACTTTAGATCACACTCCCAGTAGAGTTATCTCTTTCCTTAAAGCTCAACGTAGGGTTAAGAAGGGGTGTGCCACATATTTAGCCTATGTGAGAGATGTTAGTGTTGATATCCCTTCTGTTGATTCAGTTCCAGTGGTACGAGATTATCCCAATGTGTTTCCAATTGATCTTTCGGGCATGCCGCCCGATAGAGACATTGATTTTGGCATTATTCTATTGTCGGGCACTCAGCCCATTTCCATTCCTCTGTATCGTATGGCTCCTCCTGAGTTGAAGGAGTTGAAGGATCAGTTACAGGAATTACTTGGTAAGGGTTTTATTCGACCCAATGTTTCACCGTGGGGTGCTCCTGTTTTGTTTGTGAAAAATAAGGATGGTTCTATGCGTATGTGTATTGATTATCACCAGTTGAACAAGGTTACAGTGAAGAACTGTTATTCTTTGACTCGTATTGATGATCTATTTGACCAGCTCCAGGGCGCACAGGTGTTCTCTAAGATTGACTAGCGTTCAAGTTACAATCAGTTGAAGATTCAGGAGCCAGATATCCCAAAGACTGCCTTCAGTACTCGGTATGCTCATTACGAGTTCCTTGTTATGTCATTTGGGCTGACCAATGGCCCAGTAGCTTTCATGCATTTGATGTACAGTGTGTTCAGACCATATCTTGACTCGTTTGTTATTATTTTTATTGTTCATATTCTGGTGTATTCCCGGAGTCGAGAAGATCATGAGCAGCATCTGAGGACCGTGCTACAAACCTTGAGGGAGGAGAAGTTATATGCAAAGTTCTCAAAATGTGAGTTTTGGTTTAGTTCTGTGGCATTCTTAGGCTAGGTGATTTCGAGTGAGGGCATCCGGGTGGATCCGAGAAAGATAGAGGCCGTACAGAGTTGGCCTAGGCCGTCCTCAGCTATAGAGATTCACAGTTTCCTTAGTTTGGAGGGCTACTACCATCGCTTCATGGAGGTATTTTTATCGATTGCGGCCCCTATGACTAGATTGACACAGAAGGGTGCCCCATTTCAGTGGACAGAGGAGTGTGAGGAAAGCTTTCAGAAGCTCAAGAAGCTTTGAGTACAGCCCCAATTTTGATGTTGCCTACCGGTTTGGGGTCTTATAGTGTCTATTGTGACGCCTCGAGAGTTGGCCTTAGAGCAGTGTTGATGCAGGACAGTAGGGTGATTTCCTACGCGTCCAGACAGTTGAACATAAATGAAAAGATTTACCTTGTCCATGACCTTGAGTTAGCTTCCATTGTTCATGCCTTGAAGATTTGGCATAATTATTTGTACGGTGTGCCTTGTGAGATCTATACTGACAATCGAAGCTTGCTGCACTTACTCAAGCAAAAGGATCTAAATATGCATTAGAGGATGTGGTTAGAGTTGCTGAAGGATTATGATATCACTATTATTTATCACCCGGGCAAGGCCAATGTGGTGGCCGACGCCTTGAGTCGCTGGGCAGAGAGTTTGGGGAGTTTGGCATACTTACCAGCTTCTGAAAGGCCTATGGCAATGGGTGTACAGGCCTTAGCCAGCCAGTTTGTGGGATTGCATCTTTCAGAGCCCAACCTGGTTCTAGCTTGTGTGGTTTCACGGTCTTCCTTATTTGATCGTATCAGAGAGCAACAGTATGAAGACCCTCATTTGCTTGTCCTTAAGTACAAGGTTTAGTGTGGAGATGCCAAAGATGTGACCATCGGAGATGACAGGGTACTGAGGATGCAGGCCGGATTTGTATGCCCAATGTTGATGGTCTTCGAGAGTTAATTCTAGCAAAGGCCCATAGTTCGCAGTATTCCATCCATCCGGGTGCCTCGAAGATGTATCAGGACTTAAGGCAGCACTATTGGTGGAGGCGGATGAAGAAAGATATAGTTGGTTATGTGTCTAGATGCCTCAAATACCAGTAGGTGAAGTATGAGCACCAGCGCCCGGGTGGATTGCTTTAGCAGATAGAGATTCAGGAGTGGAAATGGAAGTGCATCACCATGGACTTTGTATCTGGACTCCCACGGACCTTGAAAAAGCTTGATGCCATTTGAAACATTATGGATCGGCTGACCAAGTCTGCTAATTTCATTCTTGTGTGCACCACTTATTCATCAGAGCGGTTGGCGGAGATTTATATCCGTGAGATCATCGGTCTGTATGGTATTCTAGTTTCTATCATTTTGGACTGAGGCACTCAGTTTACATCGCAGTTCTGGAGAGCCATGCAGCAGGAGTTAGGCACTCAGGTGGAGTTGACCATAGCATTTCACCCCTAGATGGACGGACAGTCCGAGCGCACTATTCAGATTCTTGAGGGCGTTCTCCGTGCGTGTGTGATTGATTTTGGAGGGTCTTGGGATCATTTCTTGCCATTGGCGGTTGCTTACAACAACAGTTATCAGTCTAGCATTAAGATGTCGCCGTATGAGGCTTTATATGGTAGGAGATGTAGATCTCCGGTGGGTTGGTTTGAGCCGGGTGAGGCTAGGCTATTGGGCACAGAGTTAGTTCAGGACGCATTGGAGAAGGTTAAGATGATTCAGGATAGACTCCGTACAGCCCAGTCCAGACAGAAGAGCTACGCGGACAGGAAGGTTCGTGATGTTTCATATATGGTTGGTGAGTGGGTTCTGCTCCGGGTTTCGCCTATGAAAGGAGTCATGAGGTTTGGGAAGAAAGGAAAGTTGATTCCGAGGTTTATTGGCCCTTTTGAGATCTTGAGGCGAGTTGGGGAGGTTGTCTATGAGCTTGCCTTACCTCCCAGTTTGGCAGGAGTTTATCTGGTATTTCATGTTTCGATGCTTCGGAGGTATCATGGTGACCCATCGCGCGTGTTGGATTTCAGTTCAGTCCAGTTGGACAAGGATCTATCCTATGTTGAGGAGCAAGTGGCTATATTGGATAGGCAGATCAGAAAGTTGAGGTCAAAGAACATAGCTTCAGTGAAGGTTCAGTGGCAGGGTCAGCCAACCGAGGAGGCGACTTGGGAGACTGAACAGGATATGCGCTGCAGTTACCCTCATCTTTTCACTACTTTAGGTATGTTCTCTATGCTCGTTTGAGGACGAACGAATGTTTAAGTGTAGGAGGATGCGATGACCCGACCAGTCGTCTTAAGAATTAACGCCCTTGTCCCCTATTAACTGCTTCCCCTAAGTTAATTTCTGCTTTTTTGGTTTGCCAGGACGTTCAGTGTTTGATTTCGGAGAGTTTTGGGACACTTAGTCCCTATATGAGAGCTTAAGCATTGAAAAATGGTCCATAGTCAAAACAGTGTGAAGACAACCTCGGAATGGAAATCTGATGGTTCCCTTAGCTTCGTTAGGTGATTTCGGGGTAGGGAGCGTGTTTGAAATGTATGTTGGAAGTCCGTAGCTCATTTAGGCTTGAAATGCCAAAGTTTGAATTTTGAAGTTTCCGGTCCGATAGTGAATTTTTGATCCGAGGGTCAGAATGGATTTCCGGAAGTTGCAGTAGCTCCATCATGTCATTTGGGACGTGTTTGCAAAATTTCAGGTCAATCGGACGTGTTTTGGTTGGGTTTTTTATCGAGAGTATATTTTGATGAAATTTGAAGTTCTTAGGCTCAAATCCTTGTTTAATTCGAGTTTTCGGCGTTGTTTTAGGTGGTTTAAGGATTGGTACAAGTTTGAATGAGGTATTAGGTGTTATTGGCGATTTTGGTTGAGGCCTCGGGGGCCTCGGGATGATTTCAGGTGGTAAACGGGAAAATTTGAGAAGTGTTGCAGCAGATGAAGTTTTTCCCTTCTGGTATTTTTGCTTCTGCGGCTTGGGAACCGCAGAAGCGCCTTAATATTGCAGATGCGGGTTTGGGAATAGTTTTCAAACATCGTAGATGCGGAAGAAATCCCGCAGAAGTGGCGTCGCATCTGCGAGAAATGAATAGCAAATACAGAATCCTGGATTGTTATCAGAACCGCAGAAGCGACTTAAATTCCGTAGAAGCGGAACCGCATAAGAGGTTATTGATCTGGAGAAGCGGATGTTGGATTTTAGTGAAAGTTACAGAAGCGACTCTTTTTCCGCATAAGCAGGAACGCAGAAGCAGTCCCTTGTCCGCACAAGCGGAAATCCTTGTTCAGAAATAGAGATTTCGAGGGTTAGTTTTCAAAATTTAGAAAAATCAAATTGAGCTCGGGGAAGGGCGATTTTGAGAGGATTTTTAAGAGGATATTATTGGGTAATGTTTCTTTAACCCCTTCTAGTTATATTTCATCATTATGTAGTTAAACTCAGCATTAAAATTCGAATTGAGGATCAAAACTTGGAAAAATTGGGTAAAGCTTCATAGGCTAAACTATTGAGTTTTGAGTAGGTGTTTGACTTCCGATTTGGGAGATTTTTGTATGGTTAGACTCGTGAGAATACGAGGGTTCTAAAAATGTAAAAATTATTCGATTTCGAGACGTTGGCCTGAAGGGTATTTTGGTCATTTTACCTAATTTCTCGTTGTAGCTTTGAATTAAATAGTGAAACTAGTTGTTTGCGATGTTATTTACGATATGTAATTGAATTGAATAGATTTGGGCCATTTGGAGTTGGATGCTGGTGGTAAAAGTGTGGTAATTGAATGCCTTGTACGTGAGGTGACGAGCGCGTACTTGATCTAATTGTTGGAAATCCGTTTTACTTGTAGTATTTAAATTTGGTTTTCTTCCTTAGCTGTTGATTTTGAATTGCAAGTTTTATCCTATGCTAGTTTAGAGAAGCATGTTTATTTGACTTACTTGCCTAAGTGTTTTAATTGACTTGTTTATACTCTGTGAAGCATGATTAGGCTAGTATTTTGCATTACTTGTTTCTGAGTTTAGCATTTATCCTAATGTTTGGGCTGCTATGGTGTGTTTTAAATTAGGACTACGGGTCAGCATCCCGGGAGATCCCCCTATACTTGCTATGCTCTGGACTGAGGTGCGGGATACCAAGATATCCCTGGCACATGAAAATTTAAGATTTGAGGATACCAAGAGATCCTCGGGATACCAAGAGATCCTCGGGATACCAAGAGATCCCTAGTGTATATGATGAGGATACCAAGAGATCTTCGGGATACCAAGAGACCCCTAGTGTATATGATGAGGATACCAAGAGATTCTCCGGATACTAAGATATCCCTAGAGTATATTATGAGGATACCAAGAGATCCTCGGGATACCAAGAGATCCATGACTATTACTTCCTGATGTGAGCAGTATTTCCCTATATTGTTTTGTTTCTGCTTCCTATTACTATTTCCCTTAATTATCCTGTTTAAATTCTTGCTGTAGACGTTATCTATACTGTTTTCCTTATCCTATCATATATTGTGTTTTAACTCAGTAGGGGCCCTGACCTTCCTCGTCACTATCCAACCAAGGTTAGGCTTGGCACTTACTAAGTACCACTATGGTGTACTCATGCCCCTTCTGCGCATGTTTTTCATGTGCAGATCCAAGTACCTCCACTCCGACGTACTATCCTTGAGGTGGAGAGATCTAGCGGAGACTTCGAGGTATATCTGCCGCGTCCTCAAACCAGGAGTCTCTATTCTATTCCAGCTTTAGTAGTTAATCTACCCTTTCTTTCAGTTGTTTAGACATTCTGGAGTTAGAGCAGTATATTACATTTCTATTAGCCTGTCGTTCCCCATGAGTTTCCGGGTTTTGGGATGAGATTGTAGACTTCTGCATTTTATTCTTGAGTTGTATATGCCAAGTGGAACTTATATACCGTTTTCTTCTAGTTTTGCTTAATTTAAGTAAATGTTTCTGCAAGTTATATAAATTTTCCGCATTGTTAGGCTTACCTAGTTTTAGGAACTAGGTGCCATCACGACATGTTCATGGAGGGTGAACTAGGGTCGTGACAGAGAGGGTGAGAGAATACAATTCTCAAAAAAGGTTTGAAGCCTAGGTCTTCCATTTAAGAACTCTAAAGGCAAGCCAAATTGAATGGACTTTGTGATGGCTTTTAGTAAGGGAAGTCATACATATGACTACTAAGAAAAGCTATTTGATGTTGATGGGTTTAAGAAGTGACCAACCATACACACCGCAGAGAGTTGTAGGGCAGTTGGGAAGATATCAAGTGGTGCCCGAAGATGAAAATTTTAGTACCCAAGTCATTAGGCTACACCCAGAAGCTCCATTACCCGAGGCTTTAGTCCAACAAGATTGGAATGGTTGCTGATATTTGAAAGATGACATGCAAGTACTAGATCCTACGAGAGGAAAAGAGGAGCCAGATTATGCCATATGGTTTGAGAGACGGTCTTGTGTTAATGATGAGCTAGAGCCCGAGCCCGAGCCCGAAGAGACTGCCAAAAGGACTCATATTCAGGCTTTTGATGATAAAATCCGAGAATGGTTGGCCTGCGGAGAAATGGAGAAGAAAGATCAAGCCATCATCCACGCCTTAGAAAAAAAGTTGACAAATGTTGTCGATGCCCCCTTTTCCTCGTGAAATCGGGTTTATGACATTTGGGCGGGCAACTCATTTCCTTTACGGAATTGGGTTTGCAATTTTGGAGAGTCGCCACGTAATGATTAAGTGCATTAGGACACTAAGAATGAATTTGATTTAGAAAACTAGAGATTGGGTAAGGGCTTGAAATTATCTCGAGGGAAAGGTGTTAGGCACCCCTCAAGATCCACTAGTGTTGTTCCCGGCCATGCTACAATTGTTACTTTAAGAATAAACAAGTAAGCAAGCAAGAATTATAAATACTCGATAACTTTCATATAATGGCTGCAAACAACTGAGGTATAAGAAGTTAAAGAGGCTGAAATTTGGAAGAAAGAAGGTTTACAATTCTGAAAAAGAGACACACAAGTAAAGGGGAAGGGGTTCGCACATAATTAATGCAAGTAATCGGAAAAAGAGGTGAAAGAGGCGGATGTTTTGGGAATAAAACATCACTGAAAATTAAACAAGTAAAAGGGAGGTTTTTTTACATAATTGATGCAAGTAATTGAAGTAAAAGAGGTTAAAGAAGCTGAAAATTAAATAGTTTTAAAATTCTGAAAAATATAGACAAGTAAAGGAAAGGGGGGTCCTAAGTTTATAAATAATATGGATCATCCCACACAACACCCATTAATCGTTTATATACGTGGTGTTATCGCGTGGTCATCATATCCTTATCTACCCTTCCCACCCTGTTAAGGTATTAAATGCGGAATAGTCTCGTTACTTACTGCATGCTATTACATATCCCAATCCTATCAGTCCTAGAGGCATTTGGGACTACTAGTCCTAAAGGGGAGGGAGAACTGGCTTTTAGAGTTTAAAAGGATACAAGTCTAAGGCGACAGTCAAAACATATATGACAAGTATGGGGAAGCACATAAACAAATAAGGCTCAAGCAAACCTCCTTAAAACAAAGAAAAACATATAGTTTTAGCATGTCTTTCAGATAATAATTAGGTCTTAATTAAACTTAAAACATTAAGGCACGCTGATTTATCACATATTTTCAGATAAGAAGTCCGAATTTGGCCTTCCTGCTGGTTGTAATTACCAAAGACTGGTACAGTTAATTAATTACCTAATGGCTTTCCTAGGTGAAACCTGTAGGCATGATATCTAGTAATGCAAGACTAATCTAATTTAAATAAATCTTGCTGATTATTGAAAACATAAGTTCTGGAGGTATTGAGTATCGTTACTACTGATTTTAGGCTTGTAGACGATTCAGATTCAGTTGATTACTCCTAAAAGCATGCTTTCTAATGGTGGTTGGTTTTAAAACTTTTATAGAAATGCAGGAATCTTATAGGCATGGTATCTAGAAGGCAATTTGTTATTTAAACTTATAAACTATTTTCCTAGTGATAGACGTTTATGCAAAAATTAAGAGATCCTATTGACAGGTTCTTTATATGAGATGCATAAAATGCAAAATCCTATTGACATGTTCTTTATATGAGATGCAGAAATGCAAGAACTATTGATATGATATCTGTGTATGAAAGACACCACTTTATAGACATGATTTCTAAAATGCAGAAAACCTATACACGAGATTTTGAGAATGCAGAAATGAAAGCACCATGCGATTGCAGAAAGTAAATACCTAAGAGCATGATGTCTACCCTTATGCATATATGAGTGACCCTCCCATTTTCACTATAAACCCCATAAGTTATTACAAATTATTATAGCCCAGAATGAACAAACAAGAGTAAAATTACATAAAAAATTAGAATACAACCAAAGAGAGCCTAATTCAGACTCCAGGTCTGAAACATGAAATAAACCAACTCCAAAGATCCAATTTCCAAAGCCTTTCTCATTTTTTGGGTGTGTTAGAGTTCCCAGAAGCTTCATGAACTACGGGCAGTGCGTACACCCAAATATATTGCCAAATTGAATTAAAGTGCAGTGTGGAAGGGCTAGCCCTCAAATATCCAAGTTTAGAGGGAACTCGAGTTCCCAAAGCAAGGCTCATAGGAGGGGGGGCAGAACTTAGAAACTAGGAATTAGTGCATGTGAAATAGAGGGGATTCTGGGAAAAGCCAAGACATGCTGGTGGTCATACCCAACAATTGGAAGTGCACACCCCAACCAGCTTGTTAGCCACATTGTTTGGGAGTTAGGATCCTTTGAATAATCAAGCACAAACATGAACAACAATTTGGATACAGCCATGCCTGAACCTTAACTCAAACACATAAGGGAGAATAAAGGTATGGGGATCCACAAATAGAAACATGTTCCAAGAAATTGACGTTGCTGATTAACATTAAACACAGGCAATAAAGCAGCCAGGGGTGTAGGGATTCACAGTAGAAACATATGCAAATAAGGAAAGGCAGTCAATCAACAGCCAGTAAAAATCAAAAATTGAGTTTTGGTATGAATGAATCCAACCAGAAAAGGTGAAGAAAGGTTTCATTAAAGAAAATCATTAACAATCAATCAAACCTTATTAAAAGGAATTCTGAATCAATCACAAATTGACAAAACCTTTTTTAAAGGAAAAATTCCTCATGTATAAAGCATACAGGCATGTCAAACAAGAAAGAAGTGTTATGCTAATTAGAGAGAATCTAGTATAGAAAAGTTCAGAGTCACAAACAAAGGAGTTCAAACTCAGTGCATAGACTCAGAATGAGTCAAGAGTCCAGGGTTCTAAAATAGAACCCTCATCCAAACACAAGATCAAACTTGCCAAAAACCCCAAATCCTAGGGTTTTCAACTCGAATCAGATGCAGAGACGAAAAGACAAATAACTAAACAAGCTCAGAGGTCTCTTTCAGAGACTCATGAGAAAACAAACACGTAAAATAGCAGGTTTGAAACAAACATAGTGAAAAGCTGTCATAAAGAACATGTTTTAAGAGAAGCTTGAAACTTAAACAAGTTCAGAAGATAAAGAGGCAGTATAAAATTAAAGAAACAATAGATGATTTAATTTAAAAACAACAGAAGCACTTTTATAATTATAAAATGCTATTAATATAGAAATATTAATTTTAAAATATCAGAACCAATTTCATAATTATAAAATGCTATTCATCCTCAAAGTAGGCTAAAATTGCAATTATAAGCAATTTGACTTTAAAAATACCGCAAGAATTTATAAGAATGAATAAAAATTACTATAGCTATATTTTAGTATAAATATGAGAATAAAAGAGGTTATTCACCAAGACGATAATTTGGGAATAATTATTGGTTTTTATACTGCTAAAATGGACAATAAATTGGTTTAAAAAATCTTTAAAAATATTGGAAAAAATACTAAAATATTTGGACATGTTTATATATATGTGTGTGTGTGTGTGTGTGTGTGTGTTATTTTGAAAGTATTTTGTATATATAAAAAATATACTGGGAAAAATTGGGTATCAACAAACGTCGCACTTAATAATGACTTACAGGCGTAAGAAGCTGAAGGTGAAAGGAGAAGGTTGACCCGAGAGAATGAGGCACCGAGCCTAACTCCGGGACATGGGGATAGCTGCTGAAACTCTTATGAGGAGTGAGAAGGATGAAAAACTCATAAGCAGTTTAAGGTTAAAGGTGTAGGATTATGGGTTTGACCTGGAAAAAGCCAAGGATGAATTGGTAAAAGCTCGGGAAAAATTAGAAAAGAATGTAGAAGAACAGACAAGGTTTGCTCAGCAACTAAGGCAAAAGTATGACAGATGAGTCACATTTTTAAAGAAGAAGTTGGCTACTCTTGAACATGAAATGGTCAAGAAAACAAAGAATTTCAAATCGAAGAGAGAGCATTGCTATACATTGATGTCCCGATTGCAGGAAGGCATACAGTAGTTGCAAGACCAAAACCATACGGCCACGCATGTGTTGGAGGCCCAGTCTTAGCAAATTAGAAGCCTGATCCAGGAAAAGGGTGTCATTAGAATGAGGATTAAAGATATTGTTGATTATGTTGCAATGAAGTGCCATGAATGTGAAGATATGCCTAGGTCCATGTTCTTCGTTGCTGTGGTGACCTTTGTCCGCCAGGTGATGGCTGATTTAGAGTACCTCCAAGAAGAGATTGCACGCAGGTCCACGTCGAGATTGACTGATGTCCTGCGGGCCCTAGGAGTAAAATTAGGGGCTCTTATGTATTCCTGATTTTCTTTTCGCTTTGAGTTTGTATTCACCTCTTCAAATCTATTAGTATTTTCCAAGTCTATTTGTTTTTCTGTTTTGAGTCTGTATGCCAAAGTCTTTGTAATAGAAAAAACCAAAAAGATTTTATTTAATGAAATATTGAAAACACAAAAATAAATTCTTTTATTTCGCATTTATTCCCTGAACTACGTAATGATCTGATTCATGCGGCGTTGTGAGACGTAGGCAATCTCCATCAGATTCGATCATAGTTGTAGACAATCTGAGTGAAAATAAACCAAAAAAGGTAAAAAAAGAGAGAGAGAGAGAGAGAGAGAGAGAGAGAGAGAGAGAGAGAAATAAAATTGGGTGAAAAGAAAGAAAAGAGTGAAGAAATAAAAGAGTGAAAATAGTAAAAGAGGAAGAAAAGAATTAGGATTTAAAATTGGAGAAAAAACATAGCAAAGACGGGATGAAACACATAACCGTTACAAAATTTAGAAACGTTTAACTGTTCAGGGGCATTGCATCCCCAATATGTGATTCCCAATCTGTTAAATTTCTCAAACTAACTAGCTTGTTGTGTGGCATAGACAAGTCCTATTTCAGGTGATTGGTTTTGTGGTAATTTGGCATCCCATCCATACTTCACAAGATCCAAAGGTAGTATTCCTATGGCTTCCAAAAGTCATCTACGAATTATTAATCCTTCAGCGGATAGCCTGGTATCGGTTATTCCTGTGTCAGAATCAGCAGTTGCAGAAAAAAATAGAATGTTGCTCTTCCGTATGTTATAGATGTGGGATGCTTGGTTTAATGGAAAATAACTGCCCAGTACAATCCCCAGATTTCTTGAACAGCTTCTCAAGGCAAGTAGAACCTCCAACGTCCCTATTTACATACCCAACCCATTTATCCTATTTGGGTACCCTACTATATCAGCTAATTTCACCGGTATACCTTCTGAGGTTCGCTCCCAAGCACCGTTTTCTGGAGTATCTCCTACAGTATTCACCGCACCACCAGTCTATGCTAACAGTGCCCAGACCATGCTTTGAGCCTCCAGATTTCACTTTTCAAGTACCACAATTTTAGATAGACACATCTCAAGTCACCCCAAACTCCTATCCTCAACACCCATGATACGAGTCTCCGATAGAATAGGAAAGAACGGGTAGAAGGCCCGAGCAAGAAGAAATGGCTCAGAAAATGAAAAGTCTGGAATAAAGTCATGCAAGGTCTGAGTGGCCAAAAGAGTGTTTCATACTCCGATTTGTGCATAATTCCTCATGTGTCATTTGCACGTTGTCTTTAAAATGCCAAAATTCGAGAAATACGACGGGTAAGGAGACCCGATCGCTCATTTGAAAAGATATTTTTGTCGGCTCATGGCCTATTTCGGGGAGAATTTGACGAGAATTACGTCAGAATAGCACATGGACCAAGACATATCCTATTGGCACATATGGGACGACCTGGCCCGAGATTTTGTTAGGCAATTTCTATACAATGTCGATAAAAGCCCCAGATAGGAATTGCCTGACCAATTTAAAAAAATTCCGTGAATATGCTATCAAGTGGCGCGATCAAGCGGCCAGAGTGAGACCACAAATGGATGAGAAAGAATTGGTCAATGTTTTCTTTTAGGCCCAAATGGCCGATTACTTCCAGAATATGATGTCTGTCATGGGCAAACCGTTCGCGGAGGCCATAAAAATTAGAGAAATGGTACGAAACAGCCTGAATATTGGCCAGATCATAAGTCAATCTGCTTTAAGATCCACTTCCCAAGCAATTCAGAACAACTCGAGAGGTTTAGAAAATCAAAAGAAGAAGGAAGAAGGAGCCATGATGGCTTCAAGTTTGAAAGGCTCTTGTCGATCCTTTGATCATTCTTAACCGCCTTCCAGAACCCCACAACACTACTACCCCCATCAACATGTAGCATATGTCGTGGCACCGCCTCCCTATGCAGTGATGAATGCCTAACCCTATACATAGCCACAGCAACACTACAACCGAAATAGAGCTCCACTTCCAAGAAATAACCATCCTCACAAAGCTCCATATAACCCCCGTCCACCACAGAAAAACTTCCAACACAATACACACTCCCGTGATCCTCCTAGGGTAAGTGACTTTACCTCTATTAGTGATTCCTACTCTAGGTTTTTTCAAAATTTAATTTAGATGGGCCGACAGCAACCTGTGCGTCCAAGCTGTCCAAATCCGGAATCTCCATCATACCGGCCCGGTACCAGGTATGCCTATCATTTGGGGGGAAGAGGGTCATGATACGTAGGATTGTTGGACTCTCAAGAGGGCATTTGAGAATTTGATAGAACAAAAACAAGCGGTGTTGAGGGACAAAGAAGTCCCCAATGTGACCAATAATCCATTACTGGTTCACAACAATGGGTCAGTCATTGGAATGATAAGAAGTTTGATCTGGCTTTGAAATACATCATCGCCATTGCAAATTCAGAGGCAAGACCTAAAGCAGCAGTGAAACATGCCAGAAATGAGATGAAGAAAATCACGCCAACTTCTTAAGTTGCAGAAAAAGCTAAGGACGCAATTCTTTATGTTCCTAGGGCCACAAGGAAAGAGCAGCTCATGTTAAAGGCTCCCAAAAGATTTGAGCAAAAGAAAGTCATGCTGAATGTTCCAAAGTTTTATGTACCAAAAGAGTATGTGGCACGAGGGCCGGTAAGTTCACCAAGGCTAACTGGGCCCGTGGTTATCAATCACGCACCACATAACCCTATGAGAGACCCCACTGCAGTCCTTTGGAATTAAAGCAAAATAGTAGTTACTTACAAGGGGAAAGAGATTAAAGGGGAGGCGAATGAAATTAACCAATCTGGGAAGTACTACAACCCCAAGGAGCTAAAGAGATCAAAACTAAACAAGCAGAAATGGTTTCCACCCAAGAAGTCTGTGAGTGTTGAAGAGGCAAAAGAATTCTTCCAAAGAATGAAAACTTTGGAATATGCCATAATTGACCAACTCCGGAAGACTCCTTCCTATGTTTCGCTTTTATCCCTGCTTTTGAGCTCAATGAACATCAGAAGGTACTCTTGAAAACATTGAACGAGGTATACATCCCGATTGAAACTTCAGTCAAACAATTAGAAAGAATGGCTGAATGTTTATTCAAAGTCAACAAGATTTCTTTCAGTTGTGATGACTTGCCCCCAGAGGGGGCTACCCATAAAAAAGCCCTTCACTTGACTATCAAATACAAAGGTTATTATGTGAAGAGGGTCATGCTAGATGGTGGTTTTGGGGTTGACATTCACCCTCTCTCAACGCTTTAGAGGATGGAAATTGGAACATAAAGGATTCGACCAAACAATGTATGTGTATGTGCTTTTAATGCTATCATGCACAATACAATATGGGAAATTGACTTGATTCTGAACATTGGCCCTGTGGATTTTGAAGTGACTTTCCAGGTTCTGGATATGGATACTTCGTATAACTTTCTCCTAGGAAGACCATGGATTCATGCTGCAGGGGTTGTGCCCTTCACTCTCACCAAATGGTCAAGTTGAATATGAAAACCAAGAAATTATTGTCCACGGGGAGGATGAACAGTCCATTTAAAAGGACCCGTCAGTCTCGTGTATTGAATCTAGATAAGGAAGTGAGCATATTATCTATCAAGCCTTTGAAATTGTCGTCGCCGACCAATGTGAAGAAGCGGCCCGGTTTCCTCAAACTTGCTTATCAAATGCATCGGTCATGGTAGCCAGTGAAATAATTAAACATGGGTACAAGCCTTGGAAAGGGCTCGGGGTATCTCTACAAGGCATCACATAGCCCATCAATTTGACTGCCAATAAGAAGTTCTTCGGTGCAGGTTTCTAAGATACAAATGCCGATAAAACATTGACTGATTAGCGTAAGAAAAATGGGTGGGTCCTGCCTTAGCTTGTTCCACATCTCGCCAAGTCATTTGTTAAACCCAAGTATGAAGAAGAAGAACAAGAAGAGGCATTCTCGATCAAAAAGATTGGGGATACTTGTGAAGTCATAAAACAAATATTGTACGAGTCCCACATGGTTCAGCCGGGGGAAGGAACGAGCACCGCTGAGGTATTGTACATAGGACCAAATGCCAAGCTTCAGAACTCGAAGGCTACCCCATTCCCTATCAGCAAGGAATTCTGGAAGTCCAGTCTTGCCATCTTTTCTGATTTTGCTATTTTTCTTATCTTCTCTTTTTTCAGTTCTAATAATGCGGACTTAAGTAACATGACATGCTTGCGAACTTCACATCTATATCCTAAAATGCGATCTAACTGTGAAATAATGAATCAAGAACCAGAATATGAAGAAGATGAGGCTTGTAAGGAAATAAACCGATAACTGGAATTGAGAATAAGCCTAAGCCAAACTTAAATGAAACCGCACCACTTAACTTGGGTAGTCCAGAAGAGGTCCGGGAAACCATGATAAGCATTCACGCCGATGAAAGAACTAGAGAAGCATTGGTCCAACTTTTGTTTGAATTCAAAGACGTGTTTGCATGGTCCTATTATGATATACCAGGGCTGAGTGTCACTTTGGTGGTACATAAATTACCAACTTATCCCGGGTATCCACCCATCCAACAAGAGCAGAGAAAGTTTAAAACGGATATTAGTGATAAGATAAAATAAAAAGTCACCAAACAATTGAAAGCTGGTGTGATCCGAGTGATCTGATACACCACATGGTTGGCTAATTAGGCCCCAATGCCGAAGAAAGACGGGAGAACCCGAGTGTGCATGGATTTTCGGGATTTGAACAAAGCAAGCCCCAAAGACAATTTTTCATTGCCAAACATCCACATTCTTATTGACAATTGTGCCAAGAATGAGATATAGACTTTCCTAGATTATTATGCTAGATATCACCATGTTCTAATGGATAAAGAAAATGCAGAAAAGATAGTTTTCACCATACCTTGGGGCACTTACTATTACAGGGTCATACCATTTGGTTTGAAGAATGCTGGGGTAACTTACATTAGAGCTATGACTATAATCTTCAACGACATGATGCACCAGGAAATTAAGGTGTATGTGGATGGTGTGATCATTAAATCAAGAACACATGAAACCATGTGCGGGATTTGAGAAAGTTCTTTGAGCGTCTGCGCAAGCATGACTTGAAATTAAATGCAGCTAAATATGCATTCGGAGTTCTATCTGGGAAACTTCTGGGGTTTATAGTTAGCCAGAGGGGTATCGAGCAGATCCAACAAAGATAAAGTCTACTCGGGATTTTCCACCTCCGAGAACCAAGAAAGAGGTCATGAGTCTGCTAGGAAGATCGAATTACATAAGCACGTTCATTGCTCAGCTGACTACCATGTATGAGCCCATATTTAAGCTGTTGAAGAAAGATGCGGCAATCAAATAGAAGGATGAGTGTCAAGAAGCTTTCGACAAAATCAAAGAATATATGTCAAATCCGCAGTGTTGGTTCCACCCGACCCTGGGAGATCTTTGTTCTTGTACCTTACAGTCTTGGAGAATTCTTTTTGTTGTGTCCTAGGGCAACATGATATGACCGGGAAGAGAGAGCAAGCTATATACTATCTTAGTAAGAAGTTCACTAGTTATGAAGCCAAGTATACTTTGTTGGAATGAATTTGCTGCGCCCTAACTTGGCTCGCCCAGAAGCTTAGGCGTTATCTTTTGGCCTGCACCACAAATCTCATAACCAGAGTGGATCCTTTGAAGTATGTATTCCAAAAACCAATGCCTACAGGAAGGTTAGCAAAATGTAAAATACTGCTCATTGAGTTTGACATAGTGTTGATACCTAATTTTTTCCTACATATTTTTACAATCAAAATATTCTTAAAATAGCATGTACATGCATATATAAGCATATCCAAAAGTTTTGGTATTTTTCCTTTAATTTTAAAGATTTTTAAATCAATTTATTGTCTATTTGTACACTACAAAATTCAATGATTATTCCCAAACTAGCATTTTTGGTGAATAATTTATTTCATTCTCATATTTACACTAAGATATAATTAAGGTAATTTTTGCGTATTTTTATACATTTGTTTGGTATTTTTAAGCTAAATTGCATATAATTGCAATTATAACCTATTTTACAATTAACAGCATTTTATAATCATAAAATAACTTTTAGTATTTTTACATTAATATTTATATGTTATTAATTAGTCCAGTACCTTTAATTTATTTTCAAATCATTTTTTACTATTTTATAAAAATAATAAAAGGTGAAAATTGGCTATTTAACAAATAGCCCCATTTGCATTTCAATTATAGCCCCAATTTAACCCCACCCCATCAGATTATAATTAAACCCAAATGGCCCAATACCCCATATGAACCAATCCAGCCCAATCTCTGATTGACCTGGTCTACTCCCGTTTTAATCTGAGCCGCTGATCAAATGAGATCAACGACCCAGATTTAATTGCCTTAATTAAACCCTCACCTACCCCCTTTCCCACCGTCTCATTTTCGAGACTCCTCATCTCTCTCTATCTATCTAGTACTCTCTAGAAGCCCTTTGGCTTCTCCCCCCGACGGGGTCTGTTCACCTTCTTCAACCAGTTCTCTCACCGGAACCTATGGCTGCTCACTACCTCTTGGTCATCTACCCGCCTCTCAACCACTAAGCGATATCCTAGGCTCCTCAGGTGTACCTGGAGTGGTTCACTCACCCCCCCCCCTATGGGTCTCTTGCCATTTTTCGGCCAATCCCCGACCGTTTGAGTAAGTTTGCAGTATCTCCGGCTAAATCCATGTCGTTCATGAGGTTTGCCCTCTTTTTTGGGTTCCACAAAACTCTAGTTCTCTATATTCTAGGTTTTCTTTTAAGATCCGTTCTATATTTACGATTCTATGAAGTTTCTTCGTGTTTTTCTCGGAAAAAATTATGTTTTTAACAATTTCAAGAACTAGGGTTTCTCGACTAAGTTCTCGAAATTGTTCTTTGATTTTTAAAACGCCTCTACTGTGTTTAATCGATTATTTAATACTTTCTTGTTGCCTTGATTGTTATGATGAAACCCAATTTTAGGTTAACTCTTATTATGTGCATTCATGTGTTCTCCGTGACTCTTGTTTAATTCGCTACTATGACCTTTTCCGGTTGATTTCTATGAATATCTCCTCCTGTTAACCATGTGACTGCTATTGAAATATTCAATAATTCTGACTCTTGCCCTACTAGCTATTTATTTGATGATTTGTACTGATCCTCTTGTGTAAAAATCTCATGCTTGTGATGCTTTCCTAAAAAATATGATCTCGTGTATTCCTAATGCAATTCTGTACCAATTTTGAATCATTTCTATATTTATGTGATGCTTTCCTTAGTTACTTTGGATTCCCTAGGATTACAATTTGATTTGGGATCCCTTTGGTTGATTCTCGAACTGATACCCTATTTTTTCTACACGGTTATTTCAACTTTTCCTTAATTAACCACTATGTATTTGGCCTTGATTATGCACTATGTTATTCCTTACCTTAATTAGCCTTGCTGAAGTGATTTCTTTCCTTATTCTACCTTACTCACCGTTTGAACTAGACTCCTTAATTCAAGGAGTCCAGTTGTCTTAATTGACACTAATTGATTGCTATTCCCATGATTGTGCACTCTTTGCCTATGTACTACTTGTTTTCAAAACTATATAAAGACATGTCTTCCGTCTTCACACACACACTGAGATTCACATGAAAAAGACACTGACACAAATTGCCTTTGAAATCACTGATCGCACAAACACACCCAAGACTGAATAGTCTCTACTGCTCTTGTGCTTGTGCATACTACTGCTGCTCTCATCCTGCATATTACTGTCCTATAGCTATTTTCTTTGTCCTGCATACTGCTACTGCTGTGTTATCTCTAGCACTTTTCTATCCCCTAGTCTCTAACTAGTATGTTTTGCTATTTAACTTTGTAGCATCTACACAACATGCTCCAGTTTTTTCTTACTTACTTATTGTTCCTTATGTGTTTCATCCTTTGGTTCCACTGCTTATCATGTAACTAGCTTAAGTCTGAATGTGTGTTTTGTTTTCCATATGGTTCCTTGTGATTATGTCATTACTATACCCATATCCCTCCCTTTCTTTAAGTCTGATATTTCTCCAGTTCCTTCTGAGACTTTAGTCCTTATGTGTTCATGACTTGCTGATCCTCACCCTAACCTGGTTGTTGTCACTATGCTCTCATTATGTGCTCAAACCTGCCTCTCCTGCTACTTGAGTGTTATGTAATCCTAACCCTATTAATCTGTGTTATTATTGTGACAACTATGTGGTAATTATGTGATAACTATAACTCTATTTAAGTGCTAATATCAAAGTTATCTGTCCCCAATCCCTTACCCCTGTTTGTGTTTGCTCTTTCATGAGTTCTTTACCTGCTGGCTGTCGTTGTATTGCTTCTCCCTGTGATAAAAATATTTTGCCAAAATCTTTCATCATTTTCTGAAATCATCTTTTCAAGGCTGTCATCTCAATTACTCTTTTCAAACTTGAAATTCTCTTTAAAACTCTTCTTCCCACACTTCACCCTATTCTTAGACTCTAGGCTCTGCCCCCTTCGAGTGAGCACTGCCTTAGGGACCTCTGAGTACCCACTGAACTCTGACACTCAAGGCTGCCCTTCTACACTGCACTTACTCATTCTTGGCTAGGGTGCATGGGTGTGATCACTGTCCAGGATCTTCTGAGATCCTTAGAGACTATGACACACTTGGGTTGTAAGGCCATGGAATATGGCAAGTGGATCTGGTACTTTGGGCCTACTGTTAGGCTTTTTATAGGATAGCTTCTTGATTTTTCTTTTATTTAGTTGTGTAATTCAGCAATTTTGGTCTGTAATAATTATTTGTAAAACACTCCAGGGCTGGATATTGAAAAGGGTGGGAATGAAGCATGCTTAGCATAATTTTGGGTAGAAAACATGCTTTAGGATTTACTTCACCTCTGTGCGCAATAGAGATCCTTCATAGATATCATGTTTCCTTAGGTCTATTCATGTATGCATATCATCACATCCGTGTTCAATTAATTATGCACGTTAGATATTAATGATGTTAACTAAATGCTTCATTAGAAATAGTGCGAAATAACTTCTTCTTTTGAAACAATACTGTCTCCGCATGCATAACTCACATGTGGATATACTGTTTTTAGGTGTACTATCGGATGTATTTTCAACATGTCTACCTTTTTTTAAATCTGGGCTAAGTACTAAATAAAATACCTAGGTAAACATTAGGCCTAATGTTTGCTAAAATCAATCAAAAAGAAAACTCTATTAGTTATGCACCTCCTGTTCAAAAACCAAAAAAAATGGATTTTCAAACTAATCGGTCATATTTCTGGAATTCATTAAGACTTGTTGTTTGCCACTGTTTTCACATCTAGAATTCATGTTGAGGTTCTAAATCTGAGACCTTTATTGATGTTTGAAACGTTCTATTTACATGACTTACTTGTGGAGGGATATTTGAGCCATATAACTATTTATGTGTATCCCATCTATGCCAGTCCTAACTGTTTCTCTACTTGTCGTTTAGGATTTTATCCTTTAAAACCTAGGGGTTCAACCTAGTACTCACCTCATAGGATTAGTAGTCCTAAACACCCTCCAGGACTTATAGGACGGGCCGGGTAATAGCACGTAATAAGCCTCGTGAGCAACTCATGCATTTTCAAACTATCCTTTACGGGGTGGGAGGGTAGAATATGGATATGATGACCACGCGATAACACCCCGTGTATAAATGGTTACCGGGTATTGTGTGGGTGATCCATATTATGTATAAACCTAGGACTCCCCTCCCTTTATGTGTTTTCTTATTTGTTTTCTCTATAAGTTATTTAAATCATTTTTTTTTCTTTTCTTCACAAAATCCGGCATTATCTTTTTCTCAAATGAGTTTAAACTTGTGTGCAAGCCCCTTTCTTTGAGCCCTAATTTCTTATTTGTAAAGTCACAATTGTAACATGGTCGGGAACCACACTAGTGGATCTTGAGGGGTGCCTAACACCTTCCCCTCGAGATAATTTCTAGCCCTTACCCGAACTCTGGTTTTCCAACTCAAAAACCCTTAGCGTCCTAATGCACTTAATCATTAGGTGGAGACTCTCCAAATCCAAAACCCAAATCCCAAACAGGAATAGAGTTGTCCTCCCAAATGTCGTAAACCCGATTTCGCGAGAAAAAGGGGGCATCAATATCTTGGCGACTCTTCTGGGGATTTCTTTAGGCTTTTACCACTTCATGTTATGTGTGACTTTACTGCTTCTTTACTGCTTTATTTAATGTCTTTATTCGAAACTGACTTGGCTATTTGTTTCTTTTCTTTAACGCTTTCATTTACTGCTTTCCTTCAATGCCGTTATAGTTTTTTGAGCAATTATTGTAATCATTATGAATGTGAAAATACGTGACAATTTGTTTCATTTTTTGTAACTGCATCTTCAACATCATATTCCACTCGTTCCAAACAAATACCATAGCAATGCTTATAATGAGTTGTTGCGCTCTTCCAATATTATTACCCCCTAAATTTGGCAAAGGCATATTCGCGGTAAAACCAGTCGATCAGTGGTGCAGTCGACGGTTCCATGCCTTTCCCTCTTGAGTTGTCCACTCAAGGGTACCGGTCTAATACCCCATAGAAACCTTACTCTGTTCAATTGTGCATGCACCACTGTTAAACCTAGCTGAGTCAGTTATGCTGTCTGCATAATGACTCATTAAGATAGCCTTGTCCAAAGTCCAATTGGTTTCCCTAGAACCCAAACGGACACTACCACGTTCTGTGCATTCATTTGAGAACTAAATGCTTCTTATGCCGATTATTGACATTTAATAGTCGAGTCCGGTGGGGGTAGGGTCTAACCCATTTGTTTTACAGAAAATAAGGCACGAGGTGCCCAGCTTCAGAATGGTTAATATACCCTCACTCTTGTTGACCTAGTGGAGGAACCTCCCATCAAGTAACCAAATCAATGAATGGAAAGAGAGAGTCACCAGGTCTAGTGAGAAGCTGGAATATCTGGAATACAGTCTGCTGGAGTTGGAAGGAAAAGTGAGGAAAAGAGTTACCGCCTGTCAAAACGCTGAGGAAGGCGAAGGAGAATGCTTGGCGAAGGCATTTTTACTGGAAAATCTGCGCGAGCTTGAGGATCTGATCAACGAGAACATTCAACCTGAAGAGGGTCTTTCTGGGACCAAATAGATAGGATTCTTTTCTTATTGCTTTAAATGTAATAAGGCAAATGGCAATTAGTGACATATTATCTTTTGCTACTTTAGTGTCGTTTTGGGATTCGTCTTATTTCTTATCAATAAAATGAGGCATTTAGCATTATAAGTTCTCCGAATCAACTTGTCGGTAGGCCTACTTCGGGCACAACGAGGTACCCAATTTAGGACATGATTTATTGTACTATGTGTTTAAATATTGCAACATTTTTTCTCATAATCCGTACAAACTTATTACCTTTTTTATTTTTATTTTATTTCATTCCCCTCCCCAAAAGGTTAGTTCGTGCATTCTGGCATGATCATCTTAAGCAGAAGGGCATATCTCAATAATTGGTCCATCAAAACCACCAAGGCCCGGAAAGCTTTGGGGTAGCAAGGCTGATCAAAGCATCATGCATTACCTTTTACTTTTTTGCTAGTTGATTTCCTTTCCGCATTTTTAATTTAAAAAATAAGAGCTCCAATGTTCAAAACAATTATGAAATATATCAAAAGCATTTCAGTTTCTTATGAATCTCGCTCTTATTATTCTTTCTATCTTTTACTTTATTTTTACGCAGCATTACTATTACGTATCTTGATGAATCGATGAATGTGACATGCGAAGAGATAACACAACAAACGGATATAGACTCAGAAGAGGATGAAATACAATAAGAGGTCGTTAAAGAGGTTGAGGTCTTTGAGAATAGGCCTAAGTCTAACTTAGACGAAACTGAGGTTGTCAACTTGGGGGATACAGAGAATGTCAAGGAAACGCGCATCAGTTTTCACCTGTCACCGTCAGAAAAGGAAGAGTACACGGAGTTCTTAAAAGAATATGAGGACATATTTGTCTGGACATATGATGATATGACCGGTCTCAGTATATCTATTGTAGCTCACAAACTGCCGACAGATCTGACATGTCCGCCGGTAAAGCAGAAGCTCAGAAAGTTCAAGCCAGTTATGAGTTTCAAAATCAAGGAGGATGTTACCAAACAAGTCAAAGCCAAGGTCCTCAGAGTAGTGGAGTATCCAACATGGTTGGCCAACATTGTGCCAGTGCCAAAGAAGGACAGGAAGGTTAGAGTCTGTGTTGACTGCCGGGATCTCAACCGGGCCAGTCCGAAAGATGAATTCCCCTTACCAAACATACATACTCTAATTGACAACTGCGCCAAGCATGAACTGAAGTCATTCGTCAATTTTTTTGCTGGGTACCATCAGATATGGATGGACAAAGAAGACGCGGAGAAAACAACTTTCATTACGTCGTGGGGGATGTATTGTTACAAGATGATGCTGTTTGGATTAAAGAATGCCGGGGCCACCTACATGAGGGCCATGACTACTATTTTCCATGATATGATACACAAAGAGATCGAGGTGTATGTAGATGATATCATCATCAAATCCAAGAAAGCCACTGACCACATGGAAAACCTAAGGAAGTTCCTCAACAGACTGAGAAGGTACAACTTGAAATTGAATCTCGCCAAATGTGCATTCGGGGTTCCCGCCGAAAACTGCTTGGGTTCATCATAAGTTGACGGGGAATAGAACTAGATCCTTCAAAGGTTAAGGCCATTCAAGAATTGCCACCGCAAAGAACAAGAAAGAGGTTATGAGTTTCTAGGGGAGACTCAACTATATCAGGCGGTTCATAGCTCAGTCCACTGCCATTTGTACGCCAATCTTTAAGATGTTGAAGAAGGACGCCGCTACCCAATCGACCGATAACTGTTAGAAAGCCTTTGACATAATCAAGGAATACATGTCAACACTGCCAGTTTTGGTCCCGCCCGAGCCGGGTAGACCTCTATTACTATACCTTGTAGTGTTCGATAGAGCGTTCGGTTGTGTTCTTGGGCAACATGATGAAACAGGGAGGAAAGCACAGGCCATCTACTGTCTCAGCAAGAAGTTTATCCCGTACGAGGCCATATATTCTCTACCTGTTGTGCTCTATCTTGGGTAGCCCAGAAGTTGAGACATTATTTATGTGCCTATACTACTTATCTCATATCAAGAATGGATTCGCTAAAGTACATATATCAGAAACCCATGCCCACTGGCAAGCTGGCCAAGTGGCAAATCCTGCTAAGTGAATTCGACATCATCTACGTGACTCAAAAAGCAATCAAAGGACAAGCACTAGCAGATCACCTAGCTGAAAACCCTGTGGATGGAGAATACGAGCAACTGAAGATGTATTTTCCTGATGAGAAAGTATCATTCGTAGGAGAAGATATCACAGAATCCTATGACGGTTGGAGAATATTTTTCAATGGAGCAGTAAACTTCAAAAGAGTTGGCATAAGAGCAGTCCTAGTATCATAAATCGGTCAGCATTATCCAGTGTCTGCAAAGCTCAGATTCCCATGCACCAACAATATGGCCGAATACGAAGCCTGCATCTTAGGGCTCAAGTTGGCTATTGACATGAACATTCAGGAGTTGCTAGTGATTGGGGATTCAGACCTGCTTATACATCAGGTCCGAGAAGAATGGCCAACCAAGAATTCCAAGATACTCCTTTATATGCATCATGTATAGGAGTTGAGGAAGAGATTCACAAAGACAGAGTTTCAGCATGTCCCTAGTGTCCAGAATGAGTTCGTCGATGCATTGGCTACCATATCATCCATGATACAGCACCCGGACAAAAATTTCATTGACCCTATTCCTGTGAAAATTCATAATCAGCTAGCTTATTGTGCTCATGTCGAAGAAGAAGCAGACGAAAAACCTTGGTTTCATGATATCAAGGAATATTTAGCCACAGGGGAATATCCAGAACTTGCAAACACTACTCAGAAGTGCACACTGTGGAGGTTATCCAATCACTTCTTTCACAACGGAGGAATCCTGTATAAGAGGACTCCCGATTTGGGATTACTAAGGTGTGTCGAGGCAAAGGAAGCATCCAGGTTGTTGGAAGAAGTTCATGCAGGGGCCTCTGGCCCGCACATGAATGGTTTTTTCTTAGCCAAGAAAATACTACGAGCGGGATATTTTTGGATGACTATGGAAACGGACTGCATCTGGTACGTCTGAAAGTGCCATCGCTGTCAAATACATGGATATATGATAAAGGTGCCTCCTAATGAGCTTAATGAAACAAGTTCACCATGGTTGTTCGTCGCTTGGGGAATGGATGTTATTTCACCTATCGAGCCTGCTGCATCAAACGGACACAGGTTCATTCTGGTGGCAATTGATTGTTTTACCAAATGGGTTGAAGCAGCATCATACAAGGTAGTGACTAAGAAAGTCGTGACAGACTTTGTCCGCGACCGTATTGTTTGTCGGTTTGGCATCCCACAGTCAATCATTACTGATAATGGCTCCAATCTCAATAGTGACCTGATGAAAGCAATGCGTGAAACATTCAAAATCAAAAATAAAATAATTCTATAGCCTACAGACCTCAGATGAATGGAGTTGTAGGAGCACCCAACAAGAATATCAATGAAGATGATAGAAAAACATAAGCAGTGGCACGAGAAGCTATCATTTGCTTTATTGGGGTACCGCACCACAGTTTGCACCTCAACCGGGGCAACTCCCTACATGTTGGTTTATGGTACCGAGGCAATCATTCCCACCAAGGTAGAGATTCCCTCCTTGAGGATTATACAGGAGGCAGAACTGGAAGACGCAGAATGGTTAAAGAGTCACTACAAGAAGTTAGCTCTTATAGACGGGAAAAGAATGAATGCAGTTTGTCATGGTCAACTTTATCAGAACAGAATGTCCAGATCCTTCAACAAAAGAGTCAATCCAAGACAATTCACACCAGGGCAACTGGTGTTAAAGGATATTTTCCAGCATCAAGATGAGGCCAAAGGGAAGTTCTCGCCCAACTAGAAGGGTCCTTACATGGTTCACCGGTTTCTAATAGGAGGAGCCCTCATACTTACATAAATGGACGGAGAAGTTTGGCTGAAGCCGATCAATTCAGATGCAGTCAAACGATATTATGTGTAGCCATTTATGATTTCTTTATGATGTAATTTGAACAACGCCGGACTTGATTCCCGTTTAGGAGGAGATACGTAGGCAGCCCTATGGGTTAGGTCACAATTCAATAAAAAATTTCATTTCCCCCGATATTGGAAACTGCGGTAGAATTTTGAGGAGGACCCTCAAAATTTCTAAGTTGTTCAGCCATTCACCAACACGCAGCCGTCAGAAGCACCAGCCCAGTAAATTGGGGCAGAATTTTGAGGAGGACCCTCAAAAATCTAGAGCAAAGGAGGTCGCAATGTCTTGAACCACGTCGCAGTCGTCGGTTCATCTAAAAGAAAATCATTTTTAAATTATGTAGTTACGAAATATTTTTTAAATTATATTACCAAATCATGCATGGTTACTGTCAAATTGCTTTGTTTAGCGACGCTACCCCAATGAAAACCAGAACCGAGTAGGACAAGCGGAGTCCACGGGAAGACGAACTAACCTTTCCCCCATGACAAAACTCACGATCTTTCTTTGAATGCAGGCACCCCAAAACATAGAACAATCAGATCCAGTTCATACTCATATTTTTTAGAAGTACAACTCTCAGAATCATCACTCACCTACAAGTGCTATCCGCACATGACCTCCCCAGCGCCCACAATGACACAGCCAACTATCATCTATCGTCTATCAGCTAAGAGATTCTGTTACTCTCCACCTTCATTTCTTGCATTGCATAAGGCTACCTTTCTACCTTCCAAGACTAAGCATTGTCTCCATTCTTTATTTTTTACATTGCATGAGGCTACCTTTCTGCCTTCCGAGACTAAGCATTGTCTCCATCCAACATTTTCTTGCATTGCATAAGGCTACCATTCTGCCTTCCGAGGTTAAGCTCTACCTCCATCCTGCATTTTCTTGGATTGCATAAGGCTACCTTTCTGCCTTCCGAGTTTAAGCTCTACCTCCATCCTGCATTTTCTTGCATTGCATAAGGCTACATTCCTACCTTCTAAGGTTAAGCTCTACCTCCATCCTGTATTTTCTTGCATTTCATAAGGCTACCTTCATCCCTTCCGAGGTTAAGCTCTACCTCCATCCTGCATGTCCTTGCATTTCATAAGGCTACCTTTCTGCCTTCTGAGGTTAAGCTCTACCTCCATCTTGCATTTTCTTGCATCGCATAAAGCTATCTTTCTGCCTTCCGAGGTTAAGCTCTACCTCCATCCTGGATTTTCTTGCATTGCATAAGGCTACCTTTCTGCCTTCCGAGTTTAAGCTCTACCTCCATCTGACATTTTCTTGCATTGCATAACGCTACCTTTCTGCCTTCCGACGTTAAGCTCTACCTCCATCCTGCATTTTCTTGCATTGCATAAGGCTACCTTTCTACCTTCTGAGGTTAAGCTCTACCTCCATCCTGTATTTTTCTTGCAGTCCATAAGGCTACCTTTCGGCCTTCCGAGGCTAAGCATTGTCTCCGCCTGCATGGCTGAATGATCGCCAACTTTATTTAAATCCATGCATGGCTGAAAGATTGCCAACTTTATTTAAATCTTTGCACGACTGAAATATCTCCAACTTTATTTAAATATTTGGAAGGCTGAAATATTGCCAACTTTAATTGAATCCTGCATGGATGAAATATCGCCAACTTTATTTAAATCTTTGCACGACTGAAATATTGCCAACTTTATTTAAATCTTTGCATGGCTGAAATATCGCCCACTCTATTTAAATATCTATGTCGGCAGAAATATTGCCAACTTTATTTAAACCTTTGTGTCGGCTAAAATATCGCCAATTTAATTTAAATCCCACACCGGCTGAAAGATTGCCATTTATATTCATGCTTCACATCGGTTGAAACATCGCCAAAGGTGCCATTGTTCGGAGGCACCATTTTCATAGCCCGAGAATGCCACACCATGGCATGAGGACCCCACTTTCATCTTTTACATATCATCATTCAAAGGCATCATGGTTCAGAGGCATCATTCTCACAGCCCGAGAACATTATTTCATAGCCTGCGAATCCTTTATTATATGCTTCATGGCCCAGGATGTCATGGTCTGAGGATGTCATCCTATCCATCTAAAAACAACATTCATGGTCCAACGGGAACTTGTATCACGTTTAAATTTATGCATGATATGTTTGCATTGCTCATTTGCAGGTACACCAGCTGGCAATGGCCATTACAGTAGGAGCGATATCACTCTGATTCCTGCAGCCCATCGGTCCCTGACCATTCTTTCCAACCCGAATATTGCATCCGTCTTTCAAGGCCTCTATCGGCATGTGCCGCCGACGGATTCCACTGAACTACATATGGCCTGATTCCTATAAGGCCAGGGATATGTAGGTAGCTCAGGAGTCGGAGCTCGATCAAAACCTTTTCAAATCATTTCTCTCGGTCAAAATTGTCCATCATATCTTTACCCGAAAACTCTTTCATCCTTTTCTGGTAAAGAGGGGCAGCTGTTGATACCCAATTTTCCCTACATATTCTTACACTCAAAATAGTCTTAAAATAGCATGTACATGCATATATAAGCACGCCCAAAAGTTTTGGTATTTTTCCTTTAATTTTAAGATTTTTAAATCAATTTATTGTCTATTTTTATACTACAAAATTCAATGATTATTCCCAAAGTAGCTTTTTTGGTGAATAATTTATTTCATTCTCATATTTATACTAAGATATAATTAAGGTAATTTTTGCATATTTTTTATACATTTATTTGGTATTTTTAAGCTAAATTGCTTATAATTGCAATTATAACTTATTTTACAATTAACGACATTTTATAATCATAAAATCACTTTTACTATTTTTACATTAATATTTATATGTTATTAATTAGTCCAGTACCTTTAATTTATTTTCAAATAATTTTTTACTATTTTATAAAAATAATAAAAGGTAAAAATTAGATATTCAATTATAGCCCCAATTTAACCCCACCCCATCATATTGTAATTAAACCCAAATGGCCCAATATCCCATCTGAACCTACCCAGCCCAATCCCTGATTGACCGGTCTACTCCTATTTTAATCTGAGCCGTTGATCAAATGAGATCAACGGCCCAGATTTAATTGCATTAATTAAACCCTCACCTACCCCCTTTCCCCCGTCTCATTTTCGAGACTCCTCATCTCTCTCTATCTCTCATTCTCTCTCTATCTATCTGGTACTCTCTAGAAGCCCTTTGGCTTCTCCCCTCCGACGGGGTCTGTTCACCTTCTCCGACTAGTTCTCGCACCGGAACCTATGGCTCCTCACTACCTCTTGGTCATCTACCTGCCTCTCAACCACAAAGCGATATCCTAGGCTCCTGAGAACCTGGAGCGGTTCACTCACCCCCCCCCCCCATGGTTCTTTTGCTATTTTCTGGCCAATCCCCTGTCGTTTGAGTAAGTTTGCAGTATCGCCAGCTAAATCCATGTCATTCATGAGGTTTGCCCTCTTTTCTAGGTTCCACAAAACCCTAGTTCTCTATATTCTAGGTTTTCTTTTAAGATCCGTTCTATAGTTATGATTCTATGAAGTTTCTTCGTATTTTTCTCTGAAAAAATCTATTTTTAACAATTTCAAGAACTAGGGTTTCTTGACCAAGTTCTCGAAATAGTTCTTTGATTTTTAAAATGCCTCTACTGTGTTTAATCGATTATTTTATGCTTTCTTGTTGCCTTGATTGTTATTCTGAAACCCCAATTTTAGGTTAACCCTTATTATGTGCATTCATGTGTTCTCTGTGACTCCTGTTTAATTCACTACTATGACCTTTTCCTGTAATTTCTATGAACATCTCTTCCTGTTAACCATGTGACTGCTATTTAAATGTTCAATATTTCCAACTCTTGCCCTACTGGCTGTTTATTTCATGATTTGTACAGATCCTCTTGTGTAAAAATCTCATGCTTGTGATGCTTTCCTAAAAAATATAATCTCGTGTATTCCTTATGCAATTCTGTACCAATTTTGAATTATTTCTATATTTATGTGATGCTTTCCGTAATTACTTTAGATTCCATAGGATTACAATTTGATCTGGGATCCCTTTGGTTGATTCTCGAACTAATACCCTATATTTTCTACACGGTTATTTCAACTTTTCCTTAATTACCACTATGTATTTGGCCTTGATTATGCACTATGCAATTCCTTGCCTTAATTAGCCTTCCTGAAGTGATTTCTTTCCTTATTCTACCTTGACTCACTATTTGAACTAGACTCCTTAATTAAAGGAGTCCAGTTGTCTTAATTAACACTGATTGATTTCTATTTCCATGATTGTGCACAATTTGCCTATGTACGACTTGTTTTCAAAAGTATATAAAGACATGTCTTCCCTCTTCACACACACACTGAGATTCACACGAAAAAGACACTGACACAAATTGCCTTTGAAATCAATGATCATGCAAACACACCCAAGACTGAGTAGTCCCCACTGCTCTTGTGCTTGTGCATACTACTCCTGCTCTCATCCTGCATATTATTGTCCTATAGCTATTTTCTTTGTCCTGCATACTGCTACTTCTGTGTTATCTCTAGCACTTTGCAATCCCCTAGTATTTAACTGGTATGTTTTTCTATTTAGCTTTGTAGCATCTACACAACATGCTCCAGTTTTTGCTTACTTACTTACTGTTCCTTATGTGTTTCATCCTTTGGTTCCACTGCTTATCATGTAACTAGCTTAAGTCTGAATGTGTGTCTTGTTTTCCATATGGTTCCTTGTGATTATGTCATTACTATAACCATATCCTTCCCTTTCTTTGAGTCTGATATGTGTCCAGTTCCTTCTGAGACTTTAGTCCTTATGTGTTCATGACTTGCTGATCCTCACCCTGACCTGGTTGTTGTGATTATGCTCTCATTATGTGCTCAAACCTACCTCTCCTGCTACTTGAGTGTTATATAATCCTAACCTTTTTAATCTGTGTTATTATTGTGACAACTATGTGGTAATTATATGATAACTATAACTCTATTATAGTGCTAATATCAAAGTTATATGTCCCCAATCCCTTACCCCTATTTGTGTTTACTCTTTCATGAGTTCTTTACCTACTGGTTGTCGTTGTATTGCTTCTCTCTATGATAAAAATATTTTGCCAAAATCTTTCATCATTTTCTGAAATCATCTTTTCAAGGCTGTTGTCTCAATTACTCTTTTCAAACTTGAAATTCTCTTTAAAACTCTTCTTCCCATACTTCACCCTATTCTTAGACTCTAGGCTCTGCCCCCTTCAAGTGAGCACTGCCTTAGGGACCTCTGAGTACCCACTGAACTCTGACACTCAAGGCTGGCCTTCTACACTGCACTTACTCATTCTTGGCTAGGGTGCATGGGTGTGAGCACTATCCAGGATCTTCTGAGATCCTTAGAGACTATGACACACTTGGGTTGTAAGGCCATGGCATATGGCAAGTGGATCTGGTACTTTGGGCCTACTGTTAGGCTTTCTATATTATAGCTTCTTGATTTTTCTTTTATTTAGTTGTGTAATTTAGCAATTTTGGTCTGTAATAATTATTTGTAAAACACTCGAGGTCTGGATAGTGAAAAGGGTGGGGATGAAGCATGCTTAGCATAATTTTGGGTAGAAAACATGCTTTAGGATTTACTTCACCTCTGTGCGCAATAGAGATCCTTCATAGATATCATGTTTCCTTAGGTCTATTCATGTATGCATATCATCATTCGTGTTCATTTAATTATCCACGTTAGATATTAATGATGTTAACTAAATGCTTCATCAGAAATAGCGCGAAATAACTTCTTCTTTTGAAACAATACTGTCTCCGCATGCATAACTCACATGTGGGTATCCTGTTTTTAGGTGTACTATCGGATCTATTTTCAACATGTCTAACTTTTTTTAAATCTGGGCTAAGTACTCAATAAAACACCTAGGCAAACCTTAGGCCTAACGTTTGCTAAAATCAATCAAAAACAAAACTCTATTAGTTATGCACCTCCTGTTCAAAAACCAAAAAAAATGGATTTTCAAACTAATCAGTCATATTTCTGGAATTCATTAAGACTTGTTGTTTGCCACTGTTTTCACATCTAGAATTCATGTTGAGGTTCTAAATCTGAGACCTTTATTGGTGTTTGAAACGTTTTATTTACATGACTTACTTGTGGAGGGATATTTGAGCCATATAACTATTTATCTGTACCCCATCTATGCCAGTCCTAACTGTTTCTCTACTTGTCGTTTAGGATTTTATCCTTTAAAACCTAGGGGTTCAACCTAGTACTCATCTCATAGGATTAGTAGTCCTAAACACCCTCCAGGACTTATAGGACGGGACGGGTAATAGTACGTAATAAGCTTTGTGACCAACTCATGCATTTTCAAACTAACCTTTACGGGGTGGGAGGGTAGAATATGGATATGATGACCACGCGATAACACCACATGTATAAATGGTTACCGGGTATTGTGTGGGTGATCCATATTATGTATAAACCTAGGACTCCCCTCCCTTTATGTGTTTTCTTACTTGTTTTCTCTATAAGTTATTTAAATCATTTTTTTCTTTTCTTCACAAAATCCGGCATTATCTTTTTCTCAAATGAGTTTAAACTTGTGTGCAAGCCCCTTTTTTTGAGCCCTAATTGCTTATTTGTAAAGTCACAATTGTAACATTGCCGGAAATGTTACTAGTGGATCTTGAGGGGTGCCTAACACCTTCCCCTCGAAATAATGTTTAGCCCTTACCCGAACTCTGGTTTTCCAACTCAAAAACCCTTAGTGTCATAATGCACTTAATCATTAGGTGGCGACTCTCCATATCCAAAACACAAATCCCAAACGGGAATAGAGTTGTCCTCCCAAATGTCGTAAACCCAATTTCGCGAGAAAAAAGGGGCGTCGACACATAGTCTATGTCACTCGCAAGGCGATAGAAGCCCAATCCTTGGCATATCATCTAGCTGAAAACCCGGTTGATGATGAATACCAACCCCTGAGTACTTATTTTTTGGACAAGGGAGTAAATTTAGTTGAAGTAATTCTAGGAGACACCAATGGAAAATGTTCTTTGATGGAGCTGTAAATACAAAAGGTGTCGGGATAGGGGCAGTTTTGATTTCGCCTATTGGTCAGCACTATCCAGCCACAACCCAGCTTCGGTTCTTTTGTACAAACAACACTGCGAAATTTGAAGCCTGCATTATGGGTATGAATATGGAAGTTGACATGGATGTGGAAGAATTATTAATCATGGGAATTCTGACTTGATTATTCGGCAAGCTCGAGGTGAATGGGAAACTCGAGACATTAAGCTTATCCCATACAGGTAGTATGTAGAACATCTTAGAAAACTTTTCAAGTCCGTCGAGTTCAGGTATATTCCTTGATTCCACAATGCGTTAGCTTATGCACTAGCTACTTTGGCCTCAGTGCTGCCGTATCCAGACAATGTCCATATTGACCCGCTGGAAATCCAAATTCAAGAAAGACATGGTTATTGCAATGCAGTTGAAATAGAACCAGATTTTCAACCATGGTATCGTGATATCAAAAGGTTTTTGAAAACAAAGGAATATCCCGAGCAAGTCAGTGGATACCAAAAGAGAATCATTAGAAGGCTTGCCATTAGTTTCTTCTTGAGCAGAGATGTCTTGTATAAAAGAACTCCTGATCTAAATCTTTTGAGATGTATAGATGCCCAAGAAGCTGAAAAGATCATGAACGGAGTGCATTTGGAAGTATGTGGGACTCACATAAATGGATATATCCGTGCAAAGAAAATACTTTAGGTAGGTTATTACTGGATGACCATAGAAAAGGATTGCTTCAGTTTTGTCCTGAAGTGCCATAAGTATCAGATACACGGTGACCTGATTCATTCGCTGCCTTTAGAGTTGCATCCGATGTCAGCACCTTGGTCATTTGCTGCTTAGGGTATGAATGTCATTGGGCCAATCGAGATGAAAGCTACAAATGGGAAAAGATTCATTTTGGTTACCATTGATTATTTCACAAAGTTGGTTGAAGCAGTCACTTTCAAAGCAGTCACCAAGAAAGCAATGGTGGACTTCATGCATTCCAACACTGTTTGTTGTTTTGGTATTCCTAAAACTATCATTACAGACAATGCTGCAAATCTGATCAGCCACTTGCTATGGGAGGAATGCGAACAATTTAACATTACGCATCAAAATTCTACCCCTTATCAGCCCAAAGTTAATGGTGATGTTGAAGATGCAAACAAGAATATCAAGAAGATCCTCAGAAAAATGATTCAAAGTTATAGACAGTGGCATGAAAAGCTATCTTTTACATTATTGGGATATTGCAAAACCGTGCGCACATCAGTTGGGGCCATGCCTTATTTATTGGTTTATGGCACTGAAGTCGTAATACCAGCAGAAGTTGAGATTCCCTCTCTTCGAATCATTGTTGAAGCCGAGATGGAGAATGATGAATGGGTCAAGACCTGGTTGGAACAATTAACTATGATTGATGAAAAGTGGATGGCCGCAGTTTGCCACGAGCCATTAAACCAACAAAGAGTGGCCCTTGCCTACAACAAAAAAGTGCGTCCTAAAAACTTTGAAATGGGGCAATTCATTCTGAGATGTATTCTCCCGCATAATAAAGAAGCGAAAGGAAAAGTCACTCCAAACTGGAAAGGTCCTTACATTATAAGAAGAGTGTTGTACCTGGAAGACATTGAAGGAAATGACCCCGACACAGCTATCAATGCATATGCGGTCAAGAGGTATTATGTTTGACCCATTTCGCAACTTTAATACTCTTTGGTTGGGAAGACGAAGGCTTTCATTCTTTCTACCCAAACACTACCAACCCTTGCAAACCCTTTGAGTCGGTTCTCTTTATTTGATTACCCTCTTTGGAACTTGGAAGTTATTAAAAAAATGGTGAAAAGAAAAGAAAAACAAAAGAAATCAAAAATAAATTTCCTTGTACTATGTTCGACTTGATTCTGAAATAATATGTAAGCAGCCTCTCCCTGGGATTCAGTCACACCAAAATAAAAATCAACATTTCCCCAAAGTTAAAACTGGGGCAGAAGTTATAATGGTTTGGCAATGGTTTTCCCCGAAAGGTTCCAAAGTTGTAACTCAATCCAAATACTTTTTAACCCAAAACCCAGTTCAAGTCCTTTTGATCGATCGGCAAACAGATTCAAACTAGAGGATATAATCATTTGGATCTGATATAATTAAAATGAGAGAGTCTTATTGGTGAAAAATGTCACGGGCACCGTAAGGTGATGATAAGCCGAGAAATAGAAAATGAGAGAGCCTTGTTAGTGAAAACTCGCAAAGAGCACTATAAGGCAATGTTGAGAAGAGGAATGAGAGAGGTCAATTGGTGAAAATCTGCAAAGGAGCCACAAATCTAAAAGAGGATCCTCACAGTCATTTGCATTGGCACAGTCCTAAGCAAGGTTTCTTGGTTTCAAGGCAAAGATATAATGAATTTCTAAGAGTCAGACAGTTGACACAGATCAGGCATCCAGTACAAATGGCATGAAATGTTCATTGAAGTCCACGTGCACCCCGGATAAATCCTTCTTTCTTTTTCTCGAAAGGGATACCTCTCGTCTAAATTCGTTTGTCCAGTCCATTGCTTGTTTTTCTTTGAATCCCTTTTTGTCTATTTCTGTTCCGAAACTAAGAAAAAGAGAGGATGGCAAGATTGATTCAAAGGGTTTTTTTTTACACAAGCCAATATTCAAGAAGGCAGCCAACCTCATCAGGTGCATTAAGTCGACTTCGACCGGCCATGATGGCCAATGCTTTGAAATCAACAACTCCTGAAAAGAAAGGAAATGAAAGTCAAATGCCCAGAAAAGAAAAATATAGTTGAAAAAGGTTGTGTTGCACTGCGCATGATTATCCATCACGGTAAAGTTTTGGAAAAGCCAAGTTTTTTTAGGGCCAGAAATGAAATCGTTCCTCAGGGATCAAGCAGTTGTGGTTGAGATCTTCATCAAAGAAGTCGGGCCGAGATGAAGTGACTAAAATGCTCAAGGCCATAAAAACAACCACAATTTCGAACTGACAAATTATTCTTTATTTGAAAAAAATAGGAAAATGGTGTAATTCAAAGCAACCTTGCAAGAAACAGGTTGCAACAAAAGGAAATCGCGCAGAAACTAAAATAGCTTTGTAACAATAATCACTCCAAAAGGGAAGTTTCCTCTAAATTCTTTCCTACATTTTACTCATTCTCTTAATAATAAAAAATGATGAAAAAATGATATGAAAAGAAAGAAAAGAAGAAAATGTTCAAAATCATGGTAGTATGGGGTCTCCAATCCCTACCTCTGTTTTTCCAACATAGGGTCTCTACTCCCTAGTTGATTTTGTTTTAGACATAGTGTCTCCACTCCCTATTCGCTTTTCCAACATAGGGTCTCCAATCCCTAGCTGAGTTTTTCCAACGTAGGTCTCTACTCTCTAGTTGATTTTGTTTTACACATAGGGTCTCCACTCCCTAGTCGATTTTCCAACATAGGGTCTCCACTCCCTAGTTGATGGCAACATAGGGTCTCCACTCCCTAGTTGATGATTTTCCAACAAAGGGTCTCCACTCCCTAGTTGATGCCAACATAGGGCCTCCACTCCCTAGTTGATGATTTTCCAACATAGGGACTCCACTCCCTAGTTGATATCAATATAGGTCTCCACTCCCTAGTTGATGATTTTCCAATATAGGGTCTCCCCTCCCTAGTTGATGCCAACATAGGGTCTCCACTCCCTAGTTGATAATTTGTCAACATATGGTCTCCGCTCCCTAGTTAATTATTTTCAAACATAGGGTCTCCACTCCCTAGTTAATGATTTTTAGACATATGATCTCCACTCCCTTGTCGCTTTTCCAACATTGGGTCTCCATTCCATAGTTGATAATATTTTAGACATAGGATCTTCACTCCCTAGTCGTTTTTCCCACATATGGTCTCCACTCCCTAGTTGATTTTATTTTTTTAGATATAGGGTCTCCACTCCCTTATATCTTTTTCCCAAGTATACACAATCCTGACTTTTATTGCTTTCAATAATGAAGTAGTATAGAGTTTTGGTTACAAATAACTCACGAAATTTTCCTAGTGAAAACGGGGGCAGGAAAATTCCATTTGTTTGTTTGTTTTAGTGACTGAGCAGGTTATACCTCTAGATTCAGGGTTCAAGACGATCAAAAGAAGAAATCTCCATCCAAAAACAGAAGAAAAGAAAAAGAAGTGAACTCAAAGTGCAGAAGCCAAGAAACGATGTGGACTACTCAAGACATGATTGAAGTCACAAGCTTTGCATATCCCGCCTTGATCCAAAAAGTTGAAGAAGAATGAACTTGCAGCTAACAAGCATCAAGATTCAGATCAGAGTCTGCATGAAGAACCAGACAAGACTCAAGATCAAGCTTCAGATTATTTATAGATAGGAATCTTAGAACTCGTAGTTGATAGGCTTAGTTAGTTTAGTTTTTCATTTAGATTTTGGTGTAATAAGGAGCTTTGCAAGCAATATCAATAGTGAAATCACAGCATCTCGGTAGTCCCAACTACCAGAACTTTCAGAACTATACTGACCTGATTCCTTTACATCCAAGGATAAGTAGGCAACCTGCGTAGCAAGTCTCGATCAAATTTTTTCAAAATGATTTCCATGGAGTTTCAAACGGGCAAAAATTGTTCATGATTGCTCAATTTATCTTTGCCCAAAAACTCTTCATGTTTTCGAGTAAAGAGGGGCAATTCTGATCACATAATTTTTGCCTCACCCAAAATACTCCCACAAAATCAATAAATAAATTTTTTTTCTTAATTGTTTATAGATTTTTTAGGAATTTTTGGTAATTATTTTCATTTATTTGCATTTTTAATATTTTAAAATCATAGAAAAAATGTCTAAAATACTCGTTGCATAACATTTTAGGTTTATTTATATTTAGGTAATTGCATAAGTTAATTGTATTATAAATAAAAATCATAAAAATAATGTCATTTCACATTTTAACTTTAAAATTAGTAATTTTCTTTCATTAGTTTTGAATTGATCAAAAAATAAAGGTAGATAATTAGGTTTAATTCCAAGTTAGATTTGATTTAGGAGTTAATTTAGGTGCTTAAATGATTTCATTAAGATTTCTTTTTAATTAAAAATAAAAGGAGAAAACAAAGAAAAGAGGGGTTTTTTTGGCCTTGTTCAAACTGGGTCAAAAGGTTTAAATTGGCCCAAAAACCTAACCAATTTTGCCTAGCCCAGACCAAAATCCGGTCCAGATGCCTTTCAACCAAACCAACATCGTTCGGCTAGCTTTTGGTATTAGCCGTTCAATTTCTTTAATTCCAAGGATATGAACTGACCCCCCCCCCCCCTT